>PVIJ01005492.1:0-103029 GCA_004024925.1 Scalopus aquaticus
ATAGATTTCTTAATTTCTTCTCCTTCAGATTGGGTGTTTGCATAGAGGAATGCTACTGACTTTCGTGCGTTGATTTTGTATCCTGCTACTTTACTGAACTGGTCTATTATTTTGAGTAGTTTTTCTATGGAGTTTTTTAGGGTTTTGTATGTATATTATCATATTGGCTGCAAATAGAGACAGTTTAATTTTTTCCTTTCCTATTTGGATCCCTTGAATGTCTTTCTCTTGTCTAATTGCTCTGGCTAGGACTTCCAGTATTATATTGAAAAGTAATGGTGAGAGTGGACATCCTAGCTTTGTGCCTGATCTTAGGGGAAAGGCCTTCAACTTCTTACCGTTGAGGATAATATTGGCCATGGGTTTGTCGTGAGCATAGATTGTTTAGCCTAACCAAAATAGAGCTTCAGTTTGCAGTATTTTCAGAAGCAGTAAAAGGGTGCTTACATAATTTTCACACCATGAGATTTTTCCAGATATCAACAAAAAAGTTAAAAAATAAAAAAGGTGAAAAACTGATAATATAGACACCTATTTATCTATGTCTTTCATAATAAAGAGAAAGTACTAATACGTGGTAAACAAGACTTTGCAGATATGATTAAATTAAGGATCTTGGGATGGGAAGATGGTCTTTGTGGACCCAGTGTAATCACAGAGTGTTTGTAAGAGGGAAGTGGTAGAGTTAGACTTAGTAGGAGATATGATGATGGAAACAAGAGGTGAGGAAGGGCCATGAGCCACGGAATGCAGGCAACATTGTGCTAAGTGCTACAAATTTAAAGGAAAATGTGTAGGTTTGACACTATAATTCTGTGTGATGAGGGATGTGTCAGAAGTCCTAGCAAGTCTTCATGCTGTGTGCATCACTGTGGGGTGGCTTTGGAAGGTCTCTCTGTCACAAAGGTTCTCAGTTCTCTTTTCAAACTTTAGCCTCTACTTACTGCTGATTAGCAGAAAGTGAGGGGTACATTAAATGCATAGTCATAGAAGAGGAAACAGGATAGCTGAAATGAAAACTTGGAATCTTCGTTATAATGAAACATTCTGTAGGCTGACAGGATTCTCAGACTAAAAGAGTGATGAACAAAACTTGTGTACTCGTTAGCTTCTCCAAGTATGTTTGCTTCTCCAAGTATGTTAGCTTCTCCAAGTATGTTAGCTTCTCTCATGTATTCACAAACAAAAGAGGACTCTTTAGTAACTGTTGTAGACTACATCTTTATGGAACTTTGAAACCCAGACCCGTTATTTCTCATGTAGTCATCCTGCATTAAGTTCTTATAAATTGTCAATTGTGTGCTAGACACTCAGGAAAGTCATTAGAAAAAAATACACCTTGTCCCCCACCTTGAGGAACTGACATTAAAATCTATTTAATTACAAAAACTTGAGCTCAGTCCTAGAGCAGAGCTAACCTGGCACTACAGTATCTGCAGGGAGACAATTAAAAATCACAGGATAAAAATGCAGAACTATGGAAGGTCATTAAAGGAAGAAATAGCTTCAGAAAAAGTTGTGTCAAAAGAAAGGACAATGTCAAATATCAAGTGTTCATGTTAGTTGATGAGAATCAGGGAAATGATGGTGCAGAATAAACACAATGTCACTTGATTATCAACGAGATGCATAACTAACGACTAATAAACCTCAAAGATATGACATATGTAGACCAATTTCTTAAAGATCAAAGAAAGTACAAATTTTGGATGTTTATGTCATATTTATCACGAAGTCTTAATGTGTTAGCAGAATGCCCAATAAGCCATATGAAGCTATTAGCAGTCACTGCAGCATGAATTTGATCCCCAACCAAGGAGCTGACCCACATGGCACAGCAGACATCTCCTGTCTCGCCCGCTGCTCCCTTCAGCAGTGTATTTCAATCAGTCTGTCTGTCCTGCTCCCCACTCTGTCTCTGGTGAATCCTCTTCACTTCACCCCACACACCTCTGGCCTACACCCCAGCTCTTGTGTGCATGAAGAAATAAATCTTAAAAAAAAAGAACTTGAGCAAAATGATTCACAATGGAAAAACTTAGATACAGCCTAAATTGTAAAGGAAGAGAAAAATCATGAAATAAATGCTCTGGGTGAATTGGCTAAATACGTGGGAGAAAATAGAAAATCATTTCAATGCAACAAAAAGTTCATTGTTGAAAGTCAAAATATAAAAATTAGAAATAATGAGTTTAAACTCCTAACTTGTAAAAACTGTTATAAGTAAAAAAAATATATATTTCAAAGGTAAAAAGAAAAAAAACAACTGCTGGTAAAATATTTGTAACCCATAGTATAAAAAACTCATTTACCCATGTACACCGTTAATGGGAATGTTTAAGACTTTATTAATAATCTACTCAATAAATTTTCATATTTTTTTCGCTTAAAAGTTTTGTACCTCGGGCCTCCCCGGTGGCGCAGCGGTTAAGCGCTGTGCTGTGGAGCTGTCGGCAGCGGAGATGCGAGTTCGACGCCTGGCCGGGGAGAATCCCACATGGCGCGGCAGACCTCTCCTGCCTCGCCCACTGCTCCCCTCAGCAGTGTATTTCTGATCTGCCTGTTCTGCTCCCCACTCTGTCTCTGGTGAACCCTCTCACCGCCCCATGCCTCTGGCCTGTACCCCAGCTTGTATGTATAAATAAAAAAAAAAAATCTTTAAAAAAAAAAGTTTTGTACCTCTATTAAATTTATTTCTAGATACTTGAAATTTTTGTTAAATTATCTCTTTAATTTTTTTGTTTTCTGAATACTGTTACAGTTTTCTGAATACTGTTTTCATACAAAAATATGAAATAATAACCCATGCAAAATAATTTCTGAAATTCTTCTTGTACACTGATTTTGCATCCACTGATCTTGTTAATTCTTCCTCATTCCAGGAATTTGCTTGTGAGCTAGCTATTTGGGTTTCTACATTTATAATCATACTGTGTGTAAATAAGAAAGTTTAGCATCCTTGCAACATTAATTTCTTGCTTTTCTGCCCTACTTAGAACCATCATTGGTCCAATATTGAGGAGCAAGAGTTACAGATGGGGCTTCTCACCTGGTCATCTCTCCTTTTTACATCTCACCCTTCCAACTGGGGGGCCTTTCCTTCTGCATTCCTACCCCTTTCTCATTTTTCCTAGTGTGTGTCTGCTGACAATAAGCTGTCTCAAATTTTCTTTAATTAAAAATGATCTCATTTTAACTTTTTCTGTTTGTTTTTGCTGCGCTTCTAGCTGATCAGTAATAGTTTTTCAGTTCATTGAAGAGAATTTTTACTGTCTTCTGACGTTTGCTTTTGCAAGAGAAATCACATGTTACTTTAAAAGAATGTAGCAGGTTACTTTAAAAAAGAAAAAAGAAAAAAAGCCAGATTCCTGATGCTGACTTTCCCAGGTGCTTTGCCGAGTTCTTGCTACTCCGAGATTTCTACAGCACTGAGAATTTTTGAGTCGTCATCTGCAGTCCCGAGCTTACTGACCATTGCATGGCAAGGATTCAGAGACCATGAAAGCAACGCTGGATTAACCACACAGATTGTCTCATAAAAAGTTAAGCAACTAACCATGACATCAAGCACAGTCATTTAATGTTTGCTTAAGAAGTCCAAAAATTTGGAATTCAGCTCCATCCATTTTTTTTTTCTGTGAGTGTACCTATTACACGTAGCAGATGTGTCTGCTCTTGAACTAGGATAGTATGTCTCCTACTATTTTGGATATTCATGTCATGAACCCCCCCTTTCCCAAGTTCTTGGTCTCTAGAAAATGTGTGACTTAAGAGCACCTTTAAAGTCTTTCTTCCCCACCCCAGCCCCCATTCTGTTTTTCTGTTCTATTCTGTTTGACACTTTGTCTAAGAGTCAGAGAGCATTAACACATTGATGAGGAAGCCCGCCTTGATTTTGCCTGCTGTTTCCTGCACACTTTTCTTGTGAGTGTGCAGGGCACTTTCTTTTCTAGTTCCCGCTCATCTAACAGATCAGGATTCATCTGTGGCAATCATACGACATAGCCTGCAGCCAGGTATCATGTCTGGGAAATGCACAAGAGTTACCTTGGATCATTCTTGATTCATAGAACCAGGAACTACTGAAGTGTGTGTATCTCCTATTTTTAATCTTTAACTCTAGCTAAAGCCACTTTAATGTTTTTATTTTCCTTTTTAATTGCAGTGTAACCACAGACTTTAGTAGATTTATTCACCATTCATCTAAATTTACCTTGATCCAGTAATCTCAATATTGTTTTTTTTTTTATTTTTGGACAGTTGTGAGATTAGTCATCACCATAATCCCTGTTTGCTTAGCCACAGACTTCTGCAATAATTGTAATTAAGGAGTGGCTTTGTGAGTGTTTTTAGAAGCAAAAACTGAATTCCTAACCTGTGAGAAACGAAGTTTCGGTGAGTTTTATGTAAGGTTTGTGAAATAAGGAGGGCTGGGGCTTATAACCACTCAGAATCCTGGTGTCTTTCTTGCAGTTGAGATCATTTTCTATGTGTTGTTTTTTGAAGGCAGAGAACTTTATTTATTTCCCCCCATCTAACATAAATTGTGTACTTTGTGGTTGAATTTGGAATTTTCCCAGAAAATACATGACTATTAGTTTACATAACCCCGACTGGATACATAAAAAGTTATTGATTTAACATAAACCCAGTATTTCTTAACTTCTAATTCCTAAGTGAGTACAGACATCTTTGGGTGGCGTTTGAGATACCAGCAGCCTCAGGATGGATAGAAAACAACAGCAGCAAACTGTGAATGTGGAAGAAAATGCAACGGAGTTGGTGAGTGTTAAATAAATACTTTTTAATAGCATTTATATCTAATATTCTTTCTTTCAACACTTAACATTGAAACTTTTAAGAAAATTAAGTTGAATTTTTTCTGATATTTGCTTTTAGGGGATGAGTGGGATCTGAACTCTATTTATCAGTCATTATACCTATTGAACTATTAGTATATCAAGTAATGCTTTTACATTGTTCGGGGAGTATACATTAGATTTGGTGCCTAAATTGTGATATTTATATCAAACCTGATGTAAATAGATTGAAGACAGATATCATGAACTTAATTACAATCCAGGAAAGGTACCAGTAGAAAAAATTTTAGTAGAGCATTTGAAATGTTGTTTATAGGAAATATTGACAGTATAATATATATATTTCTACATATTTGGATCTCAATCAATGAAAATATCTACTTTCATTGGGCTACTAGTATTTGAAGTAATAACATAGAAAATGTCTCATGGGGGGGGCCTTATGTTTAAAATATGTTACTCTAGCAATGTATATATTTCTTAGAACGTATTAAGGGTCTCATTTATCATTTCAACAAACCCCAGCACTTTACAAATGAGGCAGTTGAAACATTAGGAGTGCAAGTAGCCAGTAGCAGAGTTAGATATTGAACTTAGATATCACACACATAATCTTCTCATTTTAAGAAGCTGCTTTTCATAAAACTTGACTTGTAAATTAAAAAAAAAATTGTAACTTGATGAGAACTTACTAGTGTTGATTTATGCATTCTGGAATACGATACAGCTTACAAATTTTAATCATTATAAAGTAGGAGTTCATGATTTAGAATGCTGTTACTTATCTGTAAATTTAAAATAATTGCAGCAGTTAGTGGTACACATTAAAATTTTACAAACTTGTCTTTGTTCTATAATTATAAGCCAGTGACTAAAATCTTTATGCTGCGAGTCCTCATGGCATCAAGTCAATGAACTGAAAAAAAGGAATATTTGTTTACATTTTGTAACTAAGTTGGAAACAAGAAACAAATTACAAGAGAAAGTCCTTAAGGGGAAAATAGTTCTTTATTAAATCGCATATTTTTTTAAAATGTTCCTAATAAAGAAAAATGAATTTTGTAATTAAGTTGAAGTTACAGAACCAAGAAACAAATCAGACCAAAAAAAAAAAAAAGCCAACAAAGATAGGATTTGATATAAGAATTCTTTTGCAACTTGAAGATTATGTTTATGATCACTTTGGGAATTCAAGAATGATTTCCAGGAAGTTAATTTATGGGATTTCGCATATTCCATGGAAGCTGCAAAGTGCCACTGCTTTAATATTGCACATACATCACTTTATTTCTCTCTTTTCATAATCAATGAATTATGCTGTTTCTCACAATCCCAAAAACATTTATGCAGTTTTTTCCATTGAATGAAATAGTTATGCTGAAAAAAGAAAAACAAGTTCTGAGATTTCGAGGAAGAAAGGAATGGTTAGAATTTCACATTTTCGGTAATCTGATAGACAATTTAGACCCTCTTAAACATCCCCACATAAGGAATAGAAGATGCTTTCTAAAAACCATTATTATGAGTTTGTTTGCTTATGCGGACATCTGAACAATATATAAAATTGCAAAGAAAAAATAATCATCTGTGATCCCTCCCAGAGAAAATTACCGCTAAAAATTTGCTTTCCGTTTTGCCCCACCTAATATAATTTTATTCCTTTGTTTATTTTGCCACATGAAAATTTTGTCAATTTAGTAAGCTTTTCTTCCAAAATTTCTGTAAAGAACTTAATTACAATCCAGAGAATTGAGAGTTTATACTGCTGACATTTTATATAAGTGGATATTATTTCAAGTTGTCTTTTGTTCCTTGGTAAAGCTTTATGATTTTCTTTATGTAATTCCTATGACATTGTATATGCTTAGCTGTTTTGGATGTGTTATTACTACTATGAATAGCAGTGCTTGGTCAGTTCTTCATTTAATAAATAACGGATTTACCACATTATATATATATATATAGAAAATATGTTTCTGTTTCTGGATAAAATGATCTGTTTTTGTCTTAACAATCGGGTAATGTGTTTGTTTACTTATTTTTAAATTCTTCTTCTGCAGTTACCCAGAAATCCATATTGTTCAAATGAAGGCACACACTGTGTCTGTAGATTGCCCAATGTTACCTTCCAGCCGCAGTGGGTAAGATGAGGGGCTGGTGGGAGGTGGGACATCTTCAGCAGTCCTAGGAGTGCTGGTGAGTGGGACAGGTGGTCCTCTCCAGCAGCCCCCTTTGCAGGGGGGGCTTTTTGCCTTTCCCTGACTGCCTGTCCTTCTCCACAAGGCCATGGCAATCTCCTGGCAGCACTTCTTTTCTATGCATGAAAATGAATTAGATAATTTAACCTACTTTGTGATGTTACTAGCTGATACAAGAGAATAAATTAATGTGATTTATTCTTAAGGCAATCGATTTGCATTTAAGATGAAGGTTTATTGTTTTAGTGCAAATTGGTAGTTACGCGCATGGAATTGTGGGCAAGGGTGATGTGTGTGAGTGAGAGAGAGAGAGAGAGAGGAAGTTATAGAAAAATAGAAAAGTGTAGAAAAATAATAAAAAGGCATATCAAAACCAGATTACTTGTCTTTGGGTGACAAAGAATTACAGGTATTATTTGGTTACATTAGTGCATTGAAACTATAATACTGGGGCATGAAAAAGGTTAGCCTTATTCTAATTGAAATCAGTTACCTATGTATCCACTATGTCTTTTGCCAAAATACTTACTTTTTGCATTGCCATGCAGGTTACACCAAAACCATGGTCACTCTGGAAGACATTTCTGGTGTGTCTGCTGGCCTGTATAATTGCTGCAGCCCTTGTTGTTCTGGTCTTATATTTTGTTCACTTTGGCAAACTCACCAACGGTAGTACCAACGTCATAATTCACGCAGATGGAAAGTCCAGTCCTGTCACCTGCATCTCTGGTTCTGCCACATCCCTTGCCTCACCAACCCTGCCTGGATCTCAGAATACCCTGCCTTCAACCCCCGTGGCAAACCAAAGCTCCTCCACTATGGTCCTTCCGTCTGCTGTGGAGACGACTGATGCCACAGTGGACCATGAAGTCTACATTGAGTATTAAAAATGACATTTTCGAGCTCTTGACCCTCCTCCAGCCAGTTCAACACCCTTGCTCTGAAGAAGACATGTCCACAGTGTTCTCTCCTCCCACTCAAGGGTTCCAAAACATTTGGCTTCATGAGATCTTATCCCTCTTAATCACTTACTGGATTCCCGTGTAATAATGACTCAGTCTTGGGTCTTCCAATATTCAAATAATTTGAAGATATTCAACTGAGCCTGAATGACTCATCCACACCGGGCTTTAGAGTTTTCTTTCCACCCCTCCTTCGTAACCAACCTCATTTATCACTAATGAATATTTCAACTGCTGAAGAGGCTGCCAGGGGAACTTTGCTCTGCTTAGCTCTATGCTGGTCTTTAAGCCAGTATTTACCCCCAGTTGTTGGCTATTTCCTAAACTCACTTACTTGACAATTTTTAGCATTTGTATTCTGGTTAGGGAAAAATGCAAATATCCAATTAAATTAAGGAGTAGGAGCTGATTTATAGCTATGGATCTTCCTCTTAGGAGATTCTGAAAAGAGGGGAGATAAGTGAGGTTAGGAATAACCAAGGAAGATTCCAGAGAAGGATTGAAGCTGAAAAAGGCTAAAGGCTTGGATTTAAGTAGAGGTCATTAAAACAGAAGGTGAGAGGGTTTAGGAGCTTCAAAACATCAAAAATCAAAAGTACACTCAGAAACTCTTCAGATATAACGAAAGATATACTTTATGTGTCTGCACATTTTCACTGGCATTCTCAATATAGTATTTTCCCAAATTTGATATTTTGCTTAATACCTAAATTCATATAGCTATGAATTATAAAATTCAAACTTTCAAGTTGTTTTATGTTTCATACTATAATCTGAGGGAACACTGTTTATTATTTGATAAGACTTGTTCACTATTATATTCTGAGTGCTTCATACTCACTAGAAACATGCATATTTCAATCTTGAAAAAACTCTACAGAGTTTAATCAAACTGTCCATTCAATCCCAGTCCCCAAACTCTACAAAAAAAGAATGTCTGAGAGAAGGGAAGTCCTAGTCAAAGACTCAGACCCTGGGAGCGGGCACAGAGCCGGAAGCCCCGGCTTGCAGTCCTGACTCTTTTGTACACCATTAGAGGGTCTAAAAGTATTTTCTTATTTTTCAAAATTTCCTAAAGCAAAAGATTTTGTATTCTATGTCGTTCTGATTATTTGACTTGCTATAATCAGTAAGAAAACTCTTAAATTAGCAAAGACTGAGATCTTCCTGAGTAATTAGGCTCTGCCAATGTGGTCATTCTTTAGACCACATAGGTTTATTTACGGACAGCTGGTGTTTCTCAGACACTGGAAAATGTAAAAAATTGAGTCTTTGAAGAATAATAGTTTATACCACAAACTTTAATTTATAATAGCCTGTAAGGATAGCTGTATAATAGCTATGCAAGGTACAACATAAATTTTTAGAAAAAGAAATTTCACAAAGCTGTAGATAAGGTTAATAAGCATGGGAGTAAGTGTACAGGCATTTTCCCCAGTATATTTTCAAATCAATTCATCTCTATTGTATTTAAGTGCTTGATTTAAAGTGCTTGTGAAGAAAAATTTTTAATGTGCTTCCTTTTCTGTTTTAAACTTTGTTTTGTGATAGTTTTTTTTAAATGCTTAAAGGAGCGATCTAAAAGAAATGCACTGCTGAAAAGGAATTTAAAGTCTTGTATTCTAGTGGTCATCTTAAGTTAACCAGATGTTTTGGTAAGAACTGTTTTCTTCTTTTATATTCTGAGATAATACAGAATGTGGGATGGTGATACAGGAAAGATAATGTCTGTGTGTTTAAGAAGAATCTTTTCTTAGCAGTGAATTTCCTACATTAAATATTGGGTTGGAAGGTATTGGGTTAATATTACCTGAGATCATCTGGTGGTTGTGTTTTGTAAAACAGGAATGTGAGTGAGCTCTTGGGTGCTTTCTTTTTTTCCCTTTAGATTTTTATGGTTGAATAAAATATTAAAATAGTAAAGTTGTGAAAACTGTCTCTGTAAGTTAGAGCATGAGCAAAACTTTACAAAGTACTGTGAAAATACTGTGGAAAGTATTCATGTTCAATACATAAGTAGTCACCCTGTTTTGATGATTTATTCAGCAAATACCAAGCTCATGTGTATGTTCTGATATTTGTTATTTAAAAAATTTATTCACCACAGTTGAGTGATATTGAAAACTTTAAATCAACCAGGAAACTTCTTAAGTACTTTGATGAATAGGACATTTGATCTTAAATACAAACTAACAGCATGTTAAATTTTCAAATACACTTCTGCAAATAAGTGTGTTTTAACTGCTTTAGATGCTTTACTGAAAAAGTGTTATTTAAGGCACCTTCTTCCTAAAATAGGCTATTTATATACTGAAATCTATTTTAAGGGCCTCCCTGGTGGCACAGGGGTTAAAGTCAGTGTTATCAGGCTATTTGAGTTCCATCCTTCACCAGGGAGCTAACCCACATGGTGCAGCAGACCTTTCCTCTCTCACCCACTGCTCCCCTCAGCAGTGTATTTCAGTAATTCTGCCTGATCTACTCCCCACTCTGTCTCTAGTGAACCCTCTCACCCCCTGCACCTCTGGCCTACAACCCAGTTCTTATATGCATAAATAAAAATAAATCTTTAAAAAAAAAAGAAATCTAATAGGTAGCCCTGCTCCATGATGATGTCCCCAAACATTTTAGGAAATATCTTTCAGAACTTAT
This sequence comes from Scalopus aquaticus, assembly GCA_004024925.1. Lineage (NCBI taxonomy): Eukaryota > Metazoa > Chordata > Mammalia > Eulipotyphla > Talpidae > Scalopus > Scalopus aquaticus. The sequence continues at coordinate 10,633 of PVIJ01005492.1, forward strand.
ACTATTCAAATCACCCACTTTGATATTACACAGTTCAAAAGCTCTTTGAACTTTGAAACCATCTCTACCATGTAATAAATTATTATCTGTAGTATACATACTTTCACCCACTTAGTGTTAAATTCTTTGAAAACCTCAACTTCTCATTATTTGGCATTCTGGTGACAGGCATTCTAACACAATGAGATAACACGTCACAACTGTACAAACAGCTATTATCAAAAAGGCAAGAAATGTCTAGTGTTGGCAAAGATGTGGAAAAGAGGGAATTCTGGTGCACTGTTGGTAGGAATGTAATCTGTGCAGTGACTATGGAACACAATACTTAGGTTCTTCAAAAAATTAAAAATAGAACTACCATGTGACCCAACAATTCCACTTCTGGTTATTCATCCTAAGAAAATGAATATTGAATATCCACAATGTTAAGTATAAAAATGAATATTCACAATAACCAAGGTGTGGAAACAACCAAAGTGCTCATTGGTGGATGAATGCATAAAGAAATGTGGTGTATATATACAATGAAATAATATTTAGACATGAAAAGAAGAATATCTTGCCATTTGCTATAGAGATGGACCTTGAGGGCATTATGCTACGTAAGATAAATCAGAGACAAAAGTCATATGATCATATGTATATGCAGAATCCCAAAACAACAACCCCAAACCCCCAAGGTCATATGTACATAAAACAGATTGCTAAGAGAATAAATCTTAAAAGTTCTCATCACAAGAAAAACATTTTTGTAGCTATATATGATGCTAGATGTTAACTAGATTTACTGTAAGGTGATGTTTTACAATATATAAAAATATCAAATCATTTCCTTGCACACCTGAAACTAGTAAAATGAATATATCAATTATTCCTCAATAAAATGAAATTAAATAAACTAATAAAACAATTGTTCTCATGAACAAATGTTATCTTTTTTGGCAACAGGATCTCTGAAGTTTAGCTTGGTTTTTAAGAAATACTGTAAGCACATATGCTTTTATATTGTTACAATTTTTTACTGTCCTAAATGTAAGACATGGGCTTACCTTACAAATGTAACAAGACCCCCGAAATCATTACTTATCACTGTTAACACCAAGGACCTCTGTATTAGTTCAGATGAAGCTCAGCTATTAGTGACATGTTCCTGATCAATAGTGAGGTTATAATAGGCACAGAAGAAAAACAGAGAAGTTTCTATCTAACACACATTAGAAGATAGACGGTAACTGGTTCAGAATTGGAAAAAGTAGCTTTATGGTTGCCAAAGAACTAAACTCCTTTATCTTACTGCTCCACTTCCTCAGCGCTAGGTTTCTATTTCACGGTTCAGAATGACTGCAGATATTCCAGCTTATATCTTTATTCCAGATAAGAGAGACAACCGGAAGGCTTGAACCGTACTCTAAGAATACTTCTCAGAAGGTGTTTGCAACAATTTTATTATATTCCATTGGCAGAAATTTCTTACACAGCCACACATGCTGTCAGGAAGCTAGAGAATGTGATGATCATGCTAGATGTTTGTGGGACTAGTTAAAATTGAGGGTTCTTTTTAAAAACATTTATTTTATTTATGCATATAAGAACTGGGGTATAGGCCAGAGGTGTGGGGTGGGGGCGGGGGTGAAAGACAGTGGGGAGCAGAACAGGCAGATCTACTGAAATACACTGCTGAGGGGAGCAACGGGGGAGACAGGAGAGGTCTGCTGCACCATGTGGGTCAGCTCCCTGGCCAGGGATGGAACTCATGCCTCAGTGGCTGATAATAGCTTGATAGCACTGAGACTTTAACCCCTGTGCCACCAGGGAGGGCCCTTGAGGGTTCATTTTATAAAGAAAACAAAGAGAATGGATGACTATTGGGAGGGAATCCAGTCTCTGACACGGTTACTCCAAAACATTTTAGGGAAAAAAAGGAAGTATTCTACTCCAGTTTCCTACTGCCTTCGTGAACCCCAGTAGTCTTTAAAAGTCTTGTAAACATTCTGACAGTTGCAAAATTCTAACAGTGTCTGATATTCGTGAGTCAGATGGAGCCCATTACTGTGTCAGCGTGAGCTGGCCCCAGGAGCCAGCCACACCTGCTGAGGATTCAGGTCTCTAGGAGTTTCACCTGGCACTGGTGAGCAGCAAGAGCCCCTCCCGGGAGGAGTGGGGTCACACCTCTGCTTTTGTGTATCCGCACAGAGCCCAGCCTTGTGTCTGACAAGGAGAAGCTACCAAGCAAGCCTTTGATGTTAGAAAGTACTGACTGCATCCCAGAAACATCAAGCAGCAAGAGATGGTGGAGATTATCCTATCCAAACTCTTCCCTTTTGAGGTGGAGGACCCGGAGCTGGAATAACCTCGGCAAGTACTGGGCATGTGCGGGCACAGCATAAAGGACCTCACCCATGTTATCTTGCCCTATGGTGCATTAGCGGTAAAGCCGAGATTATCTGGGCTCAGATCCCCGGCTCTGCACTAACACGAAACTTCTGCGTGACATTTTTTAACTTCCATTTTGACTTTATTCCTGCAGGGATTCAGGTGTTTAGCTCATAATTTATTAATTGCTAATTCATTTTTTTATATCTTATTACCAGCTGGAAGAAAGCCATGTTCTCCTATTGCATTTTACTCTGTATTTTCTTCATCATATCATAATTTTACTTTTCCTTTCCCCTGAGAGTTAGATTTCTTCTTTCCAGGTCTTTTTTTCTTCTTTCTAAGTCACAGTATCATATGTAGAGTAGTTAAAATGTACAAACTCTTTTAAAACTGGGCAACCCAAACAGGAAACCTAACTCTCAATTACTGTGTGATGTTTGGTAAATTACTTGACCTCTCCATGCTTCAGTTTCCTTATCTAGAAGGTGGAGAGAAAAGGTCACTTAATTCATAGGCCAGTTGTGAATAGTGAATAATTTGTGTGTGTGTGTATAAAGCACTGAACTTGGCACCAGCATTGTTCGGTAAAATGTTAGCTGTCAATCAATCTGTGGATAAGGGTGAACTTATTAGTCATGCATGGTTTTCCCCTCACCACCTAGTGTATTTCTGACCATCTCTTTCTTTAATTAAGAATTGATAAATATTCAGAAAATGACAACTGATGTTATTTGACCAGGAAAAATGGCACCAGATGGTTGAAGCTCCTGAGAAATCTTTAAGCTGCATAGGGTCTCAGGTTGGTTGGAATAAAAAATAAAGTGCATGTAGGAATGGAGGTGAAGGTCCAGCAGAAGGGATTCACCTTTCCTCCTTCAATACCAACAGAGCAAAAATACTATCAGATGGCTTAGAAAGAAAATAAATATATATCATAAGTGGAAACATGCTTTAAAAATTTAGCTATTTTTTTTTTTAAATAATGGGGACCAGTAAAGGCCACCTTAGTACAAAATCAGTAGGATTTAAAACTATTGTAATATTTATTTTATTGAATGAAATATATATTTTTTGCATTTTTTTAAAGATTTATTTATTTATGCATACAAGCTGGGGCACAGGCCAGAGACGTGGGACGGCGAGGTTTCGCCAGAGACAGAGTGGGGAGCAACACAGGCAGATCAGAAACACACTGCTGAGGGGAGCAGCGGGCGAGGCAGGAGAGGTCTGCTGTGCCATGTGGGATTCTCCCCGGCTGGTCGTCGAACTCATGTCGCCGCTGCAGACAGCTCCACAATGCAGTGCCTAACCGCTGCGCCACCGGGGAGGCCCTATTTTTTGCATATTTATATAGGATTTCACTCAGATCCTTTCCATCCAGACATCTTAGTAACACGTATCATTTAAATCAATTTCTCTGAACAAAAGGGCTTGATTGTCCTAGTTCTGGGGATGATTCAGGGCAGAATGGGTATTCAGACACTAGTGCAGTTTCTCTTCTCTGGAGAATGTGCTCAGTGCCGGATTTCTTTTGAGAAAGTGGTGGCATCTCACAAAGAACACAGCCGCCACCATTTCCCCTTAGAATAAAATTTGGGGTGGTGGAGGCCAGCTGGACATTCAGCCACAGACAGGATGGAGGCCTTGCTTCAGGGCTTTTAAGTTGTGTACTGTGGGCAGACGCTTTCAGATTTGTTGTATAGCATCTTTTTCGTCTATAAAATTAAAATTTGTTTCTAAAGTTTTTCAGAGATAGACTCTAATATCAAGGGTGTGAAAACATGTTGCAGTTGTGGAGATGGTGCCAGTAAAGGGTGGAATTGTGATTATTATTCCTTTGAGGGTGAAGAACTACTGGGGTTTTCAGTTTTAGATTCTGTATGGTTTTATTGTTCTAGAACAGCAAGATCCATTCTGTTTAGTAATAGGGGCTTTTGAGCAGAAAGATGGGTTTGAACCCAGTTCCGTATATGAATTTTGACCTTGAGCTACCCACATCCTTTATTCCTCAACTATAAATCGGAGGGGACAGCTACTTGTAACTTAGAATTATTCTAAAGATAAATAGCTTAATAGTCTTCAATATCATATACTAAGTACTTACCGTGTATCAGTAAGTAGTAAATATTATTGTGCTATAGTTTTCACTTTAAATGCTTGGATTAACCATAATTTACTTTAGGACTCCTCCTAGACCAAATTGTAGAGACAAAGATGTTTGTTTTCAGAGACATTTCATGCTCTACTAAAATCTCTTTTCCATTTGGCTTTCTCCCTCCGTCAACTCAACCTGACTTCTCCCCATTGTCTCTTCTTGGATTAGGTTTATTTTCCAATCACAACAGTTGATGCTGTGCTGTGTTCACTTCTAATACCAATCTTTCAGTGACCACCTATCAGGCCCCTCTGCCTGGCCTTTTGAGCAGACTAGAAACAACCCTAAACATTCACATTTAAAAGTGGCCTTCAAGGCCTTGGCTCAAGATGGACACTGCAAAGTTGAGGCATTTAGACTTGCTTAGAGATAAGTAATTTTCCTGGGACATGAAATCATCCCACTTCTTAGGTGGGCTGTTCCTCCTTGGGTTATTGACACAAGGTTAACACTTGCCAATACCAATCCAATTCTTGGGTCCTGTTGAGAACACAGGTGCGGGGATTCAAGACAAGCTGGTTAGCTTAACTCACAGTCTAGATTTCTAATCCCCTCCTGCCAGAGCTGGAACATCAGCTACCTGCAAAGAGCCTGATTCCGAACCCTGGATATATATGTCTTCCATGTACAATAATTCACTGCATCGATTCAGTTTGAAATATTATGCACGGGTGACTCATTCCCTCTTCTCTTCTCTTTTCCCATCCCTCCTCCACACCCCACATTTGATTGGCTATAGATCTATATCATAAGACCCCTAAACTCTCAGGGTCCTCTGAGTCAAGGAGCCTTACCCAAAGGCACAAAGTTTCCCTCTTACTCACCAGTCTCCTGGCCAGTAACAATATATGTTTAAGCAGGAGAGATAACATTTTGTTAGAGATTTACAGACCAGAGACACTCCTCATATATTATAAGTCTCCTGGAAATTTGCAGAACTGTATCAAGAGCAAAGAACTTAGTTCCCAAACCTTAGTCAAGTGTATCTTAATGTAGTTCTGAATTAAAATAAATACTCAAACATTTTCAAGAGCATAAACATTTCCCCTCTTCTAGAACACTCAGTATCCATGAATATTTCCAGTGGCTGCCCTTGCCTTCAGTCAAGTCCTCGGCCTCCATGAAGGTGGCTGCGGGAACCGAGAGACTCATGTGCACAAGCATTTTAAGCATCTGTGTGAGCACATCTGTAGAGTAGGATGGCAGGATTATTTTGAGGAGGGGTATGATTATCCAGGCTGACCTTGTCCCTCCTTGTCATCTGCTTTTATGTAATTAATTACACTTCTCACTAAGGGCCTTTGATTCTTATATTCCAGTCTCATTTCATAGCTTCACTTACATTGCATTAATGAACACCTAGGTGGAATACGTAGCTTTCTGTATCAGATGATCTAAAAAGCCCTATAATCCCTGAAATACCTTCCTCTAAATCATCGCTTTTAGTGAAGGTATTGCTTACGAGAACTGGGTCACAGCTGGTATTTAATTCAGTTCCTAATCAAGAGGAAAGGCAGAGGATAAATAGCTAAGGGCCGTGCCGTCAGTAGCTGGTAGGAGAGGTTAGTCAGCTAATCACGGCTGTTTTGTAGTCTAGATGACAGATGGGCAGGCAAGACCTCTGAAGAGACCAAAATCCTCACCAAATTATCTGAGTAGAAGAGAAAGGTAGACTAAAACAAAGAACATATATTGGAACCAGAATAGACTTAGGAAGACATAGAATAGCACCTGGGAAGTAGAAAAGCCACCTAGAATGCAAAAGGTTAGGTCAGTCCAGAGAGTTAGTAACTTATCTGTTTCATGAGCTTGAGTTGTCTTCCTAAAAGTAGACAAAAAGCTACATTTTCCCCACCTGTTTCCGAGGACCAGTATTAAACTGCCAGAGATAATTTGGTAGAAGAGGAGGAGGACTCTTATCTTCTAGAGTCTGTTTACCCCTTCAGTGCAGATTATTTTATAAATTACTTGTTTCTATGAAGGAGGGTCAGGATTCCAGAAGATCTAAGAAAGCATTCTGAAGTTTCAATGGGCAGAGAAAATGGGACTAAAGTGAGCATCCTTGATAAGTCACCAGACAAGGGTAGGTGGAGAGTCTCCTTTTGACCATATGGTTCTGGACCTGCCTCACATAGAGGGCAAATGTTTATTATTTGCAAGGTCTCCCTTGAAGTAGTGAGGTATGTGCAGGCCAGTGTGCTCCAGAGAACACACTGAATCCCAGTTCCTCTCCAGCGTAGCTTCCTTCCTCTCCTTGCTCACTAACAACTGCCATACAGGCGTCCTGTGGGCACCTTGAACATCCTGAGCTTTTTCCCTTGTCAGGGCTTCCATCTTTGACTGCCATCCTGTCCGGAATGTTCTTGCCTTACTCTATACCTGTACAATTCCTATTTAACTTTGAAAAGGTCTCTCCTATTCCTGCAATTTAAAATCACAGTCCTTAGCTATATTCTTTCATAATGCCCTGAAAATGATCTTGATAGCATTTAGCATACTTGGTAGTTTTATATTTGTTTGTGTGACTATTTAAAGTTTATGGATTGTTTAGATCATCAATTTCATGACTACTTGTTTTCAGTGTCTATCAGAGGGAGAGGAACACAGGGAGCTTTTAAAATATTTATGCAAAAGAAAGATGAATTGAGTAATGACAGTGAGCATTTAATGAAGACTAAAGATGTTTTAAGAGCTTTGGCATATATTAACTCACCATATTCTCTCATAACAAAATAGGAAGTTTGGCTCATTATTTTCATTTTACGAATGAAGACACTGAGGTATATTGAATAGCACATACTGTATCATCTGGTTAGTTTTGTGGAAGATCAGTGATTCAAACCCAGGAAATTAGATCCAAGAAAATGCTCTTTTTAAAAAAAAAAAAAACAATTTTATTGGTGTGTAGTTGATATATAAAATTGTGAGATATTTAAAGTGTGCATTGTGGTGATTTGATAGATGTGAACATTGTGGAAGGATTCTCTTATCTACTTAATTAACACATCCATCATCTCACATATTTATCTTTTTTGATGTAAATATTTAAGTATTACCTTAGCAAATTTCAGTGGTTCCACACAGAGTTATCAACTCTAGCCATATTTTATATTAGATCCTCAGATCTTATTAATCTTACAGCAGAAATGTATATACTTTTACTAACCTCTCCGTACTTCCCCTACCCTCCTACCCCTCCAACCAGTTTTTTACTAGTTTGACTTTTTTTTTTTTAAGATTCCACATATAAGTAATACAATGTAATGCAGTATTTGTCTCTGTCCGATTTACTTCACTTAGTGTATCCTCAGGGTCCATTCACGTTGTGGCAAATGTCAGAATTTCCTTCTTTCTCACGAGTGAATAATATTCCATTACATATACACCATTTTCTCTATTCATATCCATAGGGGCTGGAGCAGTCTATATCCCCACCAACAATGTGAGAGGCTTACTTTTTCTCCACACCATTGCCAACACTTGTTGTTTTTCATATGGGCCATTCTCCCAAGTGTAAGATGGTGTCTCATTGGGTTTTGATTTGCAATTCCCAGATGATAAGTGATGATGAACATCTTTTTCCATATCTGTTGATCATCTGTAGATCATGTTTGGAGAAGTACATTTCAAAACTCTATTATTTTACTCTGCCCCCTCCACATTTTACATTTATGTATCATCATTTACCTCTACATTTTTCCTTGTGCATCTATAAACAAATCATTATAGTTATAGTTATTTTAATACTTTTGTCTTTTAACCCCATAATAGATTTTTAACTAAATTACTTACTACCATTATAACATGAGTATTCTGAATATACCTTTTCCAGTGAGTTTATACTTTCTTGTGTTTTCCTGTTATTAATTTGCATCTCTTTAATTTGAAGAAGCCCCCTTAAAGTTTCTTGTACGGTCAATTTAAAGGTGATGAACTCTTCCAGTTTTTATTTTCCTGGAAACTCTGTCTCTCTCCTTCAATTCTGAAAGACATACTTTAAATGTATCTTGCCCCTCCCTTCTGATTTGTAAAGTTTCTGCTGAAAAACCTGCTAATAATCTCATGGGTGTTTCCATGTATGTAACTTACTCTTTACTCTTTAAAAATCCTCTCTTTGTCTTTAACTTTTGACAGTTTAATTATAATGTGTCTCAGTGTGGGTCTCTTTCGAGTCACCTTGTTTGGAAATGGGTTTCCTAACTTTGAATATCTGTTTCTTTCCCCAGGTTAAGAAAGTTTTTAGTCATTGTTTTTTTGAATAAGTTTTTTTGTCCTTCTCTGTCCCTTCTCCTTCTGGGACTCCCATCATGCTAATACTGTTCTCTTGATGGTGTCCTATAAGCAGGAACAGGCTTTTAGCCACTCTTCCATGTGGCCTTATCACCACCAATGGATAGATGGATGGATTCATCAGTAGGCTTCCCTGTTAATGAGAACTAAAGGAAAGGGTCATATTGCAAAGAGGTATGAATTGATGATGCCCTTTTTTTCTGTGATACAGCTAGAATCTGTTACCTCTGACTTTTAAATTTTTTGAGTGGAACTAATACAAAGATTTTGGACCAATAGTTCTGCCTGTGGAGTCTATTGTCCAGGTAGCCATTTCCTTTGTTTTCTTGTATATAATATTACCCCTCCCCCCAAGAAGAATAAAAGAAGGGATGCAGTTACAATAAAAAATGCACTCATACATTAGATATATCTCAAATGCATGCTGTATTATAAGGATAGGCTTTTTGTGTGGAGTGTAGACTTAGCATCAATTAGAAGGCATGGTGCTTTCCTTAAAGAACTCAAAGTGTTGGTGGTTGAAAGATAGAGAAATCACCAAATGCACCAGAGTGTGTTAATTGAAGTGATATGTCTAGATCAGTACTTCTCAATTTGGAGCAGTTTTGCCCACTCGGAGACATTTGGCAATGTCTAGAGATTACTTTTGATTATCGCAGTTGGGAAAGTGCTGTTGGCATGTAGTGATAGAGGTCAACAATGATGTTAAACATCTTATAGTGCATAGTCCAACCTACTGCAAGAAAAACTGTTTTCACATATCAATCGTGCTGTGGTTGAAAAACCTGATTTGCATATAAAGCACCCTGATAACAGGGAGGAGGGAGAGGTTAGCTTCTGTTGGGAGGATTATGGAATAGGGGGGTTATATGGAAAAGGTAGTATTTGGATTTGGTCCTGATATTTGCTAGGGTTTTGATGTATAGAGGTTTGGAAATGTAATATCTAGGTAGGAAAAAACCCCAAGATTACCATAGTGTATTGTGTATTTTGGAGATTAATGGGTAGAGTGACTGATTATAGGGAACAACTTCTAGATAATTGCAAGTTGATAGGGCTTTATCATCTTATCTTGCCTGTATGGGAGGGAATGGTCTAGTGGAATACAAAGGTCAGCTGTGACCTCCACCTAGAGAAGCAAAGACAGGTGAGGGGTCTTCCCCCAGGATCTGAGCTGTGCTGAGTTACTTCCTAGCCTGATGAACATTTGTCTGAAAGAAAGTGACAGGATGTCTGGGCGCTAACATGGGTGCTGTCCTTGTGACCAGTGAATAGTCATTATGAAGCTGGTGTGCACTGTTTATTTAGCCCTTGAACCACCACAGGTTCTTGTCCCATGAAGCCATAAAAAGGAATTCGCAGACATTTTAGATAAGTAAGCAGAGAGAAACAAATTTTGTTTAAGAAAGTAAAGTTTATTTAAAGGGAGAAAGTAAAGACTCCCAGGTACACTGTAGTCGGGAGGAGCAAGGAAGCCGTTCTGCCGGTGTCTAGGAGCATTCTCTGCCAGGCTGTAACAGTAGCAAAACCCGGAACAGTTTCAGTTGCTCGGCTCCTTGCAAAGCCTCTGAACTTTTCCTCTCTGAGGTTGGCTGCTGGAGGCTTCCAACTTCAGAGGCCCACAACAGCCTTCTGGAAGATGGGAGTGGTGGGGCAGAAATTGCTGTCCTCAAAAACGCTGAATCCTCAAATGCTGAATCCAAACTCTCAATCCTGGAGGCTGCTTCTGCAATCCCTTATATATATATTTTTATAAGAGTCACATCATCCCCAAATTTGCTACTTTATAGTATTTTCCCTGGGGCTGTCTATCCTCACAGCAACCCCCTTCTGGGGGCACCACCTGTAAAAGTCTTTGACTTCAGTCACCGGTTACAGATACTACTTCCATACATAAAAAGCACTTTTAAGTGTTTTTGATGTCATGGATGCAGTTTTTCAATTCAAAATGAAAGAAATGTTTTTGGTATCAAGTCATTTTCACGGAGGTTAGACAATAGAAAAGAAGCATTTTTAAATTTACTTTTAAGGAGATGAGCTTTGTTGTATATTAAAAAAAAAAGAGAGAGAGAGAGTAAATTCCATGAGGAAGTATTTTGTTTTGTCTTACCAGTAGATGTGTCAGAAAGCAACAGGCATTTCTGAAAAGCACACCCTGCTGGAGGAGGGAGACATCTGGTGGACGCCAGCGGGAAAGAACATCACCCACCGCCAGGTCCTAGGGAGCTTTTTTTTTTTTTTCATGCGTCTTCATAGACAATAATGCATAAATAAAAATAACAGAGGAAAGCATGTTACAGATCTGAATGCTTACTGCACTGCCTTTGTTAGCAATAGTTTCAGAGCAAATGATTTAAAAAATAGGAAAAAATGAGAAGCCCAAACCTTATTTTGTCCTCACAATTCAAATTTCAATCCATTTGGCTTCATGAAAAATGTTTTTAAGACAATTCTTATAGTTTTGACACCTATAGTTAATGAATATTTCTTGTCCAAATGATTGCTGTAGATTTTTGCTTCTCCCACCCTGACGCCACTTCCCTCAGGGGTAGGCTCCTCACAGTGGGCACTCACACTGCTGTACTGCAACTTCTGTGTGGTTTGCTGAAGGAGGAGCTGGATTAATCAGATCTCCCATATTGAATTTTGAGTAAAAACATGGCAAGTGGCAACTATAGATCTGAAGCTTACAGCAGGGGAGGGGGAGAGAGAGGGATCAAAACAGGGGAGAGAAGAACACAAGGGACCATGGTGATGGTTCACAGGTGATGTGGTGGTGGGAAATTTTGGGGGGATTACACCAGGGGAGAAATGAAATACTGTGCAAAAATGAGCGATGATGTAGGAAAATTAAAAAAAAAATGCCAAGGGGAGTCCACCAGTAGGAGCCCAAGTTGAAAGGTGGTGGTGGAGAGGGGGTGGAGAGGTCACAGGTGCTTAGGAAGGAGCAAGCCTGCGGTGGAAGCGCTGAGCTAAAAAGTGCAGGGAGTGTGTAGGCGTCTGCACGCATCGCCTCCAGCAGGACGGGGAGGAAATGATGAAGACGATGGGTGGAAGAGAAAAACAAAACACAAACCAGCAGAAGCACCTTGAAGACTGATGTGGCGGTGTTATTCTTGGAAGACATGTCTTAAATGGAAAATTTTGAAAAAAATAATTCCATGTCTTAATTCTGCTGATGGCTGCAGATTTCAGATATGGAGATAAGGCATTAAAAGTTGATGGCTCCTTTTTTTTTTTTTTGCCTCTAAAGGAGAAGTCAGATCTTCCCTGGGAAAACTATCTTGAATAGAAAAGCAAATTGCAAAGAGGTCTTCCTGCAATCACTTGTGGTGTTCTAGGTGGTCTTCTAGGTCAGCTGGGGGCTAGAGCAAGAGCAGGAAGTCCACCAAGTACAGCCACTCTACTTCCACTCCTGTTGACTTAGAACCCCACTCCTGCTACTGGTGCATGAGTAAGAAATATACTTTCATGTGTTAAGCCAAAATATGCTTGTATCTATTTTACTGTGGACTAGATGACCCTAACATACTGGTCAAAGAGGGGATTGACCTAGTCTAGATGATTTGCTCGTCTTTCCCATTTCATGCCAAATCAGGCATGAATGTCTAGGAATTCATTCCTTTAGCCAGTATTGATAAAACACTCACCATGTGCCACACTCCCTGCTGTGTGCTGAAGATACAACAGTGAATAAGAAAGGCTTGAATCCTCCCTTCATGGGACACAGAGAATTGTGGAAAAGCAAAAGACAACTGGGCAAAACACAAACAAAATGTTTTTAAGGTTGTGTAAGTGCTACAAAGGAAACAAACCATATATGAGAGGAAAACAAAAAGATGTTCATTGGAGGATCTTAGAAGGAGGGAAAGACCTCCCTGAGAAGATGACATTGAAGTGAAGACCAGGATGAGAAAGATCCTCCTATGTGAAAACTGGAGTTTAAATCATTCCAAGTAGAACAGGTGGTGGCGATGGTTGGAGCATAGGGCAGAGAGCAGCAAGTTCGAAGCATGAGAAAGTCCATGTGGGTGATGTGGGTGCCATGGTGTCGGTGTGATATGGTAGCAAACATCAGAAGAGGTGTGAACATGTACCTCTGGATCACACACGGTGTTGTAAACCAACATTACCTCAATAAACACACACACACTCACACACAGAGAGCACCACATGGAATGAGAGAGATTGAACTGAGCAAAGCTAAACTCCAGAGCGTTTTTCAGCCAGATAATTGTGTCAGCATCCTGGGTCCTATTCATAAATCTGCTGGACTAGCTAGAGATAGGGATACTCCCATCTTCTGTTTGCTTTTCCCAATTATTTTGGTGTGTGTGTGTGTGTGTGTGTGTGTGTGTGTGTGTGTGTGTATTTGTATGGATATTTCTGAGGGGGAATAATAGAGGGTTAAAAATGGCCCGAGGTACTTGATTACAGTTTTAAAAAAGCTAAGGGCCATCTCAGTTACTAAATTAATTTTATACAACAAAAGAGGAATCCCAATCTATGAAAAATATTTTTTCTGCTTTATGCATAGTAATATGATTTATAATGAATCATTCAAAAGTAAGACTAAACACATTGTCTTTTTTGAGTCAGATAATTTGACAATGCATCTTTATAATTCATTGATAGAAAATTATCTCTCATTTTAATTACTGTTACTTTTATTTGATTATCTAAAGAAAACATCATGCAGCTAAATACTGAGGCTTGATCCTTTTCTTAAATGTGCCAATAACTTCTCATTTCTACAGCATCCATTTCAATTATTTTCTTAACAACCACGTCCAACTTAGGTTAGCCTCGCTGCTGCTGTGACAAATTGTTTTGCCAGTAGCTACGTGTGCAATTATCTCTATAAACTTCTCACAGTTTAGTTTATGCCCAAAGTGTTGCTGAAAAGAATCTTCCCTGAATGTCATGAGACAAGGACACCTAATATAAAAACAATGAGATTTCACTTAAACAACCTCATGTAGCTGGAAAAGATGATCATCCATCTTGGAAAAAGACCCTGGGTTTCTTTTTATTATTATTATTTACATATTTTTATTTATATCCTTTATATTATTGTGTATTCCCATGGGTTACCCACCATCAATTCACCCGTGAACCATCACCACAGTCCCTTGTGCCCTTTTCTCCCCTGTTTTGAACCCTTATCCTCCTTCCCCCTCGCCGAATGTCTCTCATTTATGGTTGCCTGCTAGTTTTTGTTTTGGTTTTGTTGTTGTTGCTGTTATTTTCTCCTCCTGATCTTCTATTTGGTTCCCTTTTATTCCTCCTATAAGTGAAACCATCAGATATTTTTCTTTTTCCTTCTGGATTATTTCACTGAGCATGATCCCTTCTAGAATCCATGTTGCTATGAATTGCATGAGTTTATCTTTTCTGATTTCTGAATAGTATTCCATTGTGTATACGTACCACATCCGCTGATTGGGACAACTTGTTAAAACACTTAACAGGTCCTGGGCAAATTCAGTCTCTATTGAGCTTCTGGTTCAGCTACTGAGAGATGGTTGTGTACTGACCCAGGGTTATTCCACTGCCACTTGCAGCAAAAAGGAAATCAGCACATGTAAGAAGAGCCACTATCTCACTCCCACAAATTGTTACTTGCAGTTTTTTTCTGGCAGTGGCTTCTTCTTTGGGCTCTAAAGCTACACAAGCTTCATTAAACATCTCCTCTGAGTTGTGAGACACCACAGAAAAAGAATCTCAGGTTTCACTTACTTTCAATAGCACAGCATACTGAGAACTGCTTCACTGAAGTTGTTTCCTGCATTGTCAGAAAACCCAGGATTCTGCATCAGGAATAGGTGAGATAATATGATGTGCTCTATGTGAACAATTGAGCTCTACACCAGGCACAGGATGTGCATGTGACAGATGACAGTTGCCCTTGTCATTCTTGAGATTGTTATTATCAGTTCATATAAAGTTGTTGTTAGAGGCTGATTGTTTTGAACTTCAAATCCACATCAATCAATCAAATTAATAGATGTTTATTGAGAGCAACCAGAAAGTGCTACAGTGCTACAAACAATGGTGGCAGATAATAGGATCTCACACACACACACACACACACACACACACACACACACACACACACGGCCTTTAAAACCAGACTTGAAAAGACACTTAGATTTTCCATAGGCAGCAAAGGTATCTCCTTCTCTTTCCTTCTGTAAATTATATTTTATTTTGAAATATTACAAACCTGATAAAACATGGAAAGAAGCAACATTGACTTATTCTTCACCTAGATTCCCACTTTGTCATCAGTTTTATCACTGGCTTTATCTTCAGACTTTTTTGACTGAACCATTTAAAAATAAGTTGTAGATATCCTGACACATCACCCTTGATATTTTATCAGGTATCTCCAAAGAAATAATCACAATAGAATTATTTTACCTAAGAATATTTAAAAAATGCTGCCATAATGTCAGGCAGTATATGAGCCCTCTCCAAATTTTCCCAATCATCACAAAATTGTTTTTCATAGCCTTTAATTTTGGTTCAGGAAACCATCATCACATAAATGTTTGGTTGTTACCGGGGTTGTATTTTCATCCTACATGATCCCCACGAAGATAGACTTTGGATTATCATTTTCTCCCATGGAAGGGTGGGTACTTCATCAGTCTTTAACCATTTTGGATAGTAAACAAATCCTCATGATAGAATTTTCATTTGATAGGAGTTTCTAGAAAAATCAAGCAGAATATTAAAACAATTACTCACAGAGTTCACTTTTGAAAAGAAAAAATGTTTCATACTAATTTTTTGATAATTGGAGGGAGGAGAAAAAATGGGGGTGTGTGCAAATGATTGTCTTCCCTTTAATTATCTGCGTAATTGCTTTCATTCTCCAAGATGCTTTGTCACTGCTGATGTGGACTTAGTATTACATGGGGAATCCAGGTGGCCCATAAGTAAATATTATTTTTCTATATTCTGTGGTTCATTTGGATTAGGAACATCAAGACCTGTTTCTCTTCTCTGCATGCATTTTTGTTTGTAGCACATAGATCACATCCCCTTGGAAATAATTAGATTAAGTAATGATGCTCCACAGCTGCTGAGTTATTAGCCAAATGCTCACCAAATGGGATCTCTCATTAGGACTTGTGCACAGGTAATCTTTTTTGATAAATGAACTTATAATTTTTATGCCCATTTCTGCAATGCACAAATATATTTTTTAATATTGATTTATAATGTCTTGGCAGATAGACTGCTATATTTGATTTCCCCCTTTTAAAAGATACAAAACCATTACTGACACTTGATCAACCTTAATTTCAAAATGGCACAAGAATCTGCTAGGAGTTAGATCCTATGGTTATAAAGTATGAGTGATACTTTATGCAGGAAGACTCAGATATTTTTTCCAGTTGTAAATTTAAAGGAAAGTCACATCTTCTGATGAATGGTTTGATGACTTCACTATTATGCAAACTCAAATGATAATTGTTATTCACATAAAAATAGTTCTCGTGTCCTTATTTAACCAAAGCTGTTAAAATTAAGTTACAAATGAAAACAGGTGAAAACATTCATTTTTTGCTGCATCTGAGCCAGATTATTTTAGGATCTAAACTGCTCCCTGATAGCAATTTAGGAACTTTAGGATGGTGCAATCTTTCTCTTGATGAACTGAGAGAATTCCAATATCTTCCCTCATTGCAAGTAGAAAAAAACTTGCCTCATTTACAGGAGTTAATAAATACACCTGCAGCATTTCCATTTTTTTTCTTCATTAAAAGACAGTGTTGAAATTGGAACCCTTGTGCCACACTGATGGGAATACAGATGCCCTAGAAAACAGTCTGGAAGTTCCTAAAAAAGTTAAACAATGAGTGACCTTATGACCTCAAATTCCACTCCTAGCTATAGACTCAAGAGAAAGGGAACACATCAAATAAAACCTGAATGTATTGTTGAATATTCATAATCACCCCCAACAGAAACGACCCATACCCATGAATGGATGGGCGAGAAAAGAAAATTTTAAATAGTCCTCAGCAATAATGTTTTTTGCCGATAACAAGAAGTGAAGTACTAATGCATGTTCCATGACAGAAGAACCTAAACTATTATGCAAAGCAAAAGACATTGCTTACAAAAGAATCCCATTTTGTTATCCCATTGCTATTATATGTCCAGAAGAGTCAGTTCTATAAAGACAAAATGTAGATTAATTATTCCTTAGGGCTGGAAGGGTTGGTGGTAAAATGAATAGTGATGATTAATGCACAAAATGTTTCTTTTTAGGGTGATGAAAAAATGTTCTGGAATTGATTGTGTTGATGGTTACACAAGTCTGTGAATAAAAACTACTGAAGTGTATGTACACCTCAAATGGGTGAATTGAATGGTGTGTAAATTGTATTAATATTTAGAATAATGTATATATGTATATATAAAGAGAAAGAAAGAAGGAGGTGGTGGTTTTTTATGCCACAATAAGGACAATGCCAAAGTCTTCCGTGATTATTACTACTTTTGGAAAAATATTTTTAAAAGATTTCTATCAACCGTATTTAGCCATTAGTGTTTGAGAACAAAGCACAAATATATGGTTATATATGTGTGTCTATCTTCATTTGAATGAAACACTTAACTCACACGTGTCGTGGAGAACACTCCTCAGCAATAATGAGTAGGGCTGAATTCACCCTTCTTCTGGCTTGAGTTCCAGAATATCCTTCCATGATGCTAGTGTTTGTTAATAGGACTCATTTACTGGATGTGTATCTCAGGTGGAGTAAAAATTACTGCCTACAAAATGCTCCGTTAGAATCTTTTTTTCCCTATTTCAGTGAAGATACACAAGATGATCTCTAGCTTTTTCTCACTTTTTAAACTTTCTGTTAAAAACCCTGACTTAATTTTCCAGCTCACCTTTGATTCCAGGGCTCCAGGAACCCGCAAGGGGAGTCTGTTCTGTTCTCTTCACCTTCCCTCCCTCATCTTTATCTTGCCTTTCTAGGCGCTAGCAGCACACAGCTCGCGGTTACTCTTACGTGGCCAGCATTAATTCATATCTACTCCTTGGCAAGTGTCCAATTGGTGGCTCTCTCAGACAGCACCGATATGCCCTCAGGGTACATCACCATGTTTCTAGGGGTACTAGTCGGGACAGGTCAGGTTTTGCCGCGATAAAAACAACCCTGCAACACTCGTGGCTGAAAATGATAGATTCCCCACCCCTGCTCCTGCTGCATGTTCATCTTGCATCTCCTGCGCAGAGGTTAGCACTTCTGCTCCAAACCTCCTCATGGCAGGACTCTGGCTGAGGGTACCTCAAGCGTGATCCCTATCCCAGAATGCGCTGGTGGTTCTGGCACCAGCAATTCATATTCTGAAACAGAAGTGAGAGATGCAACATCTGCTCACAAGTCAGGGGCCAGAACAAGACTTGTACTCTCACCCAGCCACAAAGGGAACAAAAGTGTCATCTTGCCATGTGCCCAGGAAGAGTTAGCGAACACCTGGGGTGGGAGTTTCGGTTCCAACTCACTCTCTCCCACCCCTAGCACCCACCATTGGTAGCCTCTTGCTACTGGAATCTCCTTATCCAGAACTCTTGGTGGGGCACAAATGAGAGAGGATTCACGCTCAGCTCCCTTGTGTGGCATCTACTGAGAGGCACATGCATCCTTGTCTTGTAGCTGTACAGCCTGTCTGGAAAAATCACTTGTGTCTGAACAGCCAAGTTGGCATGACTGCAAGTTGCGCATGCGCGCTCATGCCCCGCCTTGCCCCACTCCCCTCCTTTCTGCCTTCAGTTCCTTTCCCTCTTTTCTTGCCTGGGAATGCCAAATAAGTCATTAGTTTCATTAGTTCATTAGTGCTTTGTTTGCCACACTATTTTTTTTTTTTCCTTAGGGAATTGAGCTAACATCAGTGGTTGTCTTTGGGAGAACAGAAAGGATGGGGACTTGGAAAGCACTCAAGATGTGATTGCAAGAAGGCATAATATGCTACTTCTTGGCCTAGGAAGTTACATAGTATTTGCTTTGTGGTAATACACTGAATTGTGCATTTCTATTTTGTGCACCCTTCTGCATTTTTATTATTTTTTAAATTGAAATTCATATTCAAAAAGAATCCATGATATTGTATTTTCTCTAAACCTGCCACAGAGTCAGATCCTAAATTAGCAGTAGAGAAGCATGGAAAGGGAATTGAAAAGGAGCTGAAGAGACTAATCCTGCTTTGTATAGAACCTGGGCTCTTCCAAGCTAATCTATTCCTCCCTCCCCATAGGGAGAATATTTCCTCTATTTCACATTTGAGGCACTGGAAACCCAGCAGAGGAACAACTAATGTCATATACAACAGGATTGCATCCAGAGGGTAAGAACAATTGTTGGTGGGATCAAATGATCCCATTTTATTTTATTTTTAAAAAATTTGTATTTTTTAATTTCATTGAGGCAACACTGAGACATGCTGTATCTGCCTTAGAAGGACATGCGACCACCAAGGCTCCCCTAGTCCTCACCAGCATCCACTGTTCCTCTTCCCCGCTCTGCTCCTTCCCCTCCCGTACTCCTCCCCCTCTGGCAGCCTCAATTGTACAGTCCGATTTCTAGGGTTTATTATTGGTTTGGTTTTGTCTGACCCTTTCTTTTGCTTCTCTGTATTCCACATATAATTGACACCATCTGGTATTTGTCTTTCTCCTGACTTACTCTGCTTAGCATGATCCCCTCCAGTTCCATCCGTGTTGTCACAGATGGCAAGAGTTTATCTTTTTTCAATAGCTGACGAGTTTTCCATTTTATTATTTGATAATTAAAATCTTCAAAGGTCTAGGACACTTAGAAATCCTAGTCAAAATTCAACTACAGATTTCTATGTAGAATTTGGTGATTTTACTCCTGAGTCTGAGCAGCTAAGGGTTACATCTTCAGGAAGGGTTGTGGGCAAGAACCCTTATTAGAAGGTAAAAGATACAAAAACTAAAGTCAGTACTATCAAAATATAAACCATTCAGTGATATGTAAAAGCAGATTCAACTGTGTGCCACTTGCTTTCATTGCTATTCCAAGTTCTTATCTATTGGAGAGAGGTTTAGAGTTCCTTCGTAATACTTCCATATTTTTCTTTCATTTGTTTTAAATAATAATGCAAAAACAAAACAAAACAAAACAAAACACTGTTTTGCATGACTCTCTGTCCTTAGGAGACTCTTAAGTTGTTTGGCCAACAAAATCAACTCATTTCTCAGCCACTCAAATCCAAATCGTGGAAAAGGCAGAGTTTATCCAAAGGAAAGATGGCTGCGGTGACTCGGAAGGTGTGCTGTGTCCTTGTAGGCTTGTTCTAATTGCCTTACCCGTTTTCATTCAACTCATAACAGCTCTATGACGTAAATTCTATTTCAATGACTATTTTCAGTGAAGGGAACTGAGAGACAGAGATTTTATCAACTTTCCCAAGGTTACATAATTTGAAGAGGGAGGCAGCTTAGCTCTATGATGGAAGCCATTCAGGGTCAGAACTTTCTATGTGTTAAGGACTGAGAGAGAGCTGAGACTCTCCTCCTCGTGGGAATAACTGCAAATGGGCAAATAAGAAACCACTGAATGACTATACCCCAACAAACTCAGACTGATCAGTGTTGGAAATATACATATATATGTAAATGATAATATATGCAAATATGGACATAGAACTTACTTAAAGATGTCCACTAGAATTTTATCAGCAATTATCTCTGGGATGTGGGACAAAGAGTGACTATTGTGTTCTTCATGGTATGTTTAATTTTCTCCAAATTTCTACTGTAACTAAATTGATGTTTATCTAATCACTAGAAAAAATACAATACAAATTACATCAACAATCACAACTTAAATCTAGATTCAAAACAGACCGTTTACCCTGAATTGTTTTTTTCCCCCCTATTTGAAATACAAGTCAGAATTTAAGGGACATTATCTAATTCTTAGGAACTTTATTTGTAGTTGGTAAAGCAAAGACAGAGAGAGAGGCAGCGAATAAAATGATGGGTATTGGTAAATTTCATGAGGAAGGGCCTCGGGTTTCACTGTGCTGTCCCCAGAAGAGCCCAGAGCCCCGTGCCCACCACCTGCCCGGAAACCATATGACCTTGTAGTCTCTGTGGCCTCCAAGGCTCAGTTGTAATGGAGAACTGTAGAGCCCAGTGACAGGGCGGACAGAGGGGCAGGGCAAGAATGCCCAGGAGACCCATAGGTGCCCAGCAGAGACGGGGCTGACTTACAGGAGATACAGAAGAGTAGCGAGTACTGTCCCTACTGAACACAGGGCAGACCTCATTGGGCTGCATGTCCCAGGGAGCTATGACCCTGCATGGACCAAGGGGGCAAAGTGATGTGCTAGCAAAGTTATTATCATTCATGTTACCCCATTATACACAACAAATTGACGACAAGGTGTGGTGAAAGGTTCTGCCATCAAAGCCATTTCATGCTTGCCTGTGTATTTTTGTGACTTGATATCTATGTCAACCTCTGATTGAGAATTGAATATTTCTATAAAATGACACATATTTACAAATTTACAGATATCATGGACATTACCTGGAACTTTGAACTTGCATCTGCTGTTTTGGTTTGGGGTAGATATGTCATAGTATTTCTGATTTTGTGAACTGAATTACAAGCTTAATACCATGGGTGTAGATGGGTCTAAATGACAGGCATTCCCAAAGTAAATGTGGTTTTATATTTACCTACCAATCTTTGGTCAAGAGTAATTACAAGTATCAGTTGAAATCATATATAAATTGTTGCTCCTGGAATTTCTTTTAAAAATTCTTTTGTTATTGTTGCTCAGTAATTTGTCAGTGTTCATTTTCTCATAAACATTGAGAAAATACAAGTCTTGTTTAAATAGCAGAATCTTAGTAGAATTCAAATTAATGTAATTTAATCATAAGACTCATTTATATCTTATCATTTATGTTGAATTCATGCTATCTGCTACTTTGTGTATCTCAAATGACATTTGATAACATTTCCTGAGTAAGTGGTTCCCAAATGTACTTTAAATAGCATCTTACATGCAATCTAGGGACTTTGAGATTAGATCTGTCTGTCTGACACCATAGTCCATCAATCATTAGGACTTCAGGCTGATTTTCTTGACCTGATAGGCATTATGAGAGAAATTTTGGCAGTTGTTTAGTGCCACCTAGTGGTATTTTATTGTGAACACAAACTCTGAAATCCTGTTTTATAAAAAGGCTTGTTGCA
The DNA here is from genome assembly GCA_004024925.1 of Scalopus aquaticus. Lineage (NCBI taxonomy): Eukaryota > Metazoa > Chordata > Mammalia > Eulipotyphla > Talpidae > Scalopus > Scalopus aquaticus. The sequence goes on from PVIJ01005492.1 coordinate 32,716, forward strand.
TTTAATTATTTTTATAAAGCCCTTTTATGTATATAGTTTTAATTTAAGGTTTTACAAATTAAGATATAATAGAGCCAACAAATTAAAAAATTGTATACTGTTTATTTTATTTTAAAAACAAGTTTGATTAACTAGAAATTTGCTTAAGATTGCCCAAATAGTTTCCAATCACTCTCTTTCATTGAAAAAATTAAAGTTCTCAAACCTAATTTTAAAACTCAACATTGCATATTTCTCATTAATCAAAAAATTTTAAATTATGCTCTTCAGAAGAAGTGAATTGATAGTGCTATTAAGTATATAAGTGTTAATAACAAGAATGTAATTTCTTACACAATTACTTAGTTTGGAGTGCATATAATTTACTACAAATAAATACTTTAGTGGGGTAATCTAGGATATTTTAGCATAATATTCATGATGTTAATTCTATAAAATTTATTCTTCATTAGTTTCAGCAACAGGATGCCAGTATATATTCCACCGTTATTAGAGCAAATTCTTTTTAAAGAATCACTATCTGTGATTCTGACTCAGCATGGAATGTCTGTATATGCTTACTGGGCAGCACCATTTGCTGCACAGAAGGTGTTATGAAGTGCTAAATGGGTGGAAAGACATGCTTTTGTCAAGAATATGAGTGCATGAACACAGCTAAAAATATGGAAAGATGCAGACAGCTCAAGTTCAAGTATATTGCAAACCTGGAGTTTTCTCTTTCCTAACTGACAAGAGCTTAGTAATATGGAGAACTATGCACCAGTGGAATTAGTTGCCTTGTGAGATATGGATCTTTGAATAGATTTACTCTCAGCCCTTGGATGATGGCCTCGTAGTGATGAGGATGGTGATGAAAGTGAATATATCATAGTATCATAAGGAAATTGCCCTTGACACTTATTACGTACCAGGAAGAGTTATTATTGATTTTAAAGAATTTTATTATGTCATCTCTCCATAAACATGTGAGTCAGTAGTAGCAGTTTTTCCATTTTACAAAACAGAGAATAAAGGTACGATGTGGTTAAGTAACCTGTTGTAGTTGAGGTCCACAGCTAGGAAGGGGTGAGGGAAGAATTTGAATTGAACTCTGGTGAAATCCAGAACACACTCTCTCAATTTTGCACTATTGCAACAATTATAAATGCATTGAATTTCATTTATTCATTTCATTTCATTCCATTATAAGTAAGTTTCTGATGTTATGTGTGGCTGCAATAGAAGGCACCAGAATACCTTTGAACTTCTAAAATTCTGTTTTCACAACAGATTTTTATATTAAACAAAAGAAATATTATGATTCTGCATTCTTGTAATAGCTAAGCAATCAATATACAATTCTGCTTGTGCATAAAAATTGACATAGAACTTGAATGGGGCATCACGCCACCCACGCTGCTGAAGATAGTTGCCAGAGAAGGATTCCTTTCAGCCTGGTCCTCCTGAAAGTTGATATTCTTCCTGCTCCTTGCTCCTTTGATATTTCACCAACCTGGTTTTCACAAACATTTTTAAAAATAGCTACTTTTTTATTGTATCATTTTTATTGGGGTAACAATGGTGTATAACATTGTATAATACTTGGGTGTATGTTATAACACCACTTCTACCACCAATGCACCAATAATTGTCCACCAGAGTCCACTGGGCCCCCTTCTCCCCTCCATCTTATCCCCCTCTTGTAGCTTCTGTTCTATGGAAAGATTTCTTGGGTTTGTTCTCATTCAGTTTTCCTGTTCGTTTTCTCCATAGTCCACGTTTGAGTGAAATCATGTGGTAGTCTTTTTCCTGACTTATTTAGCTTAGCATAACCCCCCTTCTAGTTTCTTCTCTATTGTCACAATGGCAGAATTCTTTTTAAATAGCTGGGAAGTATTCCACTGTGTATATATACCATATCTTTATCCACTAATTTGTCATTGGGCACTTAGATTGTGTCCTAAATTGGCTTCAGTAGTCTTTCTTTTCACATTAATTAGTATAAGATAAACTAAAAATAAAAATGTCCAAGTGTCAGCAGGATTTAACATTAGTTACAATATTCTTGGTTTGTTTGTTTTTTTTAAGCAGTGACTACGTTACTGATATGAATTACCCTTTACTGGTGAAAGGCTTGGAAGAAAAAGCCTCCGTGAGTGGTGGCCGTCCCACCACCGCCCCCACCACTGATCCCACGGAGACAGCATCTCCCAAAGGCACTGGGGTGTAAAGCTTCTTTCCCAAGCTTCCAGGATCACTGGCTCCTTCATTTTTCTGGCCAGAAAGCTGATCTCCCGTGTTGGTAGGAACCGCGATGGGAAGTGCTGCGTTCAGTGTCCCAGTCCTGCAGGGAGCAGGGCGGGCGCTGAGCTTCGCACTGATGTGCCTGGGGGCAAAGTAGGTCAGAGGTCCTGGGGGGGCATGACCGAAGACAATATGCATGTGGGCAAGGGAGGCTGGGCAGCCCTGAGAAAGTTTTGTGCGGATGCAGTTAACTCTGGTCCTCACTATTTTGGGATCCTTGCTAGAATGACAGAATGGGAACCAGAGAACTGGGGGCCTATGAGTGACCCTCTTCCAGAACATTCCTGAGGATAGATAATGAGTCCAGAGTGTTTTTTTCAGTTAAGTGTGAGCAAGTAGGTATCAGACTGCTCCCGTGGGTCTCAGCTTCCTGTTTGATATAATTCAAACCAGAAAGAAGGCTAAGCAAGCACTGGATGGCTCAGGGAACAGGCTGTGGTTTATAGGAACCATCTGTGTTATGATGTTCTTAACCAAAGGCCTTATTTGAACTTCACCAGTTTTTACGCTGATGTCCGGGTTCTGTTTCAAGCCGAGTAAGGGATATTTGGAAGCTCTCTTTACATGTTTACAACTTTTCTGTAAGTCTAAAGTTAGTTCAGAATAAAAAATCACTTTTTAGTACAAAAAGAAAGCAAAGATAGAAAGTTTACAAGGGTAAACATGTTTTATTTTTCCCTTTAAAAAAAAAAAACCCACACTGGATAAACATGATGACTTGGAAAAAAATTATGTGAAAGGAGATATTTACACATAAGATTTTTGTAGAGAAACCCTGAAGTTGGTCTGCCACAATCACTAAAGGGCTGGCCACGACGTAACAGCAATGGGAGAGTGACGGGATAAAGCTCTAGAGCCTGTTAGTTTAAAATCAAAATTTAAACAAACTTCTGCTCTCGGCCTCATCCATCCTTCCATTGTGTTTAGTCGAAATTCTTTTTATTGTCTTTAGTTGGCTCCTTCTGCCTTTAGCTCTGATCCTTCTTGCAACACACTATTTGATTGATCTTCTAGGACACAGGTTATGTCAATCCCGTGCTCTAAAATTGTCATTCTCAGCATTTCTCACTTTGTGGCCCTGAGGAAAAACACCTGGAATGTGTGGTAATAAAGCCACTTCTAGGGTGGAGCCTGGGTCCTGAGGAGCCAGAGTCTCCGGATGTTGGTCTCAGGAATCTATGTTCCAAAAAGCACCCTCAATCTAATGTGTAGGCTCCCAGGTTGAGCGTTGGAGTCCCTGACTGGCCTCTAGGACCCTCTTACCCTCTGCTCTGTGTTCTCTCTCTCAGCAGATATCACTCGCCATCGTTCTCAATCTAGCTAAGAAGTTGACCTTGGGAATTTTTTTTTTTTTTTTGCATATGACTAGCACATACCATGCTCCATTACCTTATTTTATTTAAACCACAGCTAATAGCTTTCTCATTAATTTCCTTCTGATATTGATGACAGAGACAGAGGGAGAATGGCAAGGAAACCGAGCAGTTAATTGATAGAACTACCCACCAGCAAAGTAATAAAAGGACTTAGGATGAAATTTTATTTTAGTTCACACATATTCATAAATGATAAAAAGATATTTTTAAAAGATAAAAAGATATTCATAAAAAGATATTTCCTGCTCATCTACGTATTTGCAAAATGGCGCCTATTCTATGGACACCGTATGCCACATCATAGATGTTAAAGGCATTTAAATTGAAAGTAATGTTTTTCCACTGCAGTCAATTCTGATTTCAACAGTCAGGTGGGGGAAAAACTGGCCCTTCCATCCATGCTTCTAACAGGGCAGACTGAGGGGATGTAAAAGCAGGAAAAGGAAATCTGTGCTCCCAGAACAAAGGTCATTGTAGCACAGGAGTCCAAGACAACAGGAAGCTTCCACTAATAAGCAAAGAACATGACACACGGCTGGATCAGCCATGTGCCTATGGTCATGGAGGGGGTCAAGGGCAGGGCACATGGGAGAAGATCAGCCAACACGTCTGCTGGGAACCATCAAGATCAAGGGACTCTGGAATGGGAGGCAGACATGTGTGGGTCTGCTAATTCTAAGCGGCCTGACTAACCACCGTTTAGTTATCTGCAAGCTCTGCTTTCCTTCCCAAGGTCAAGTACTGCCCGGTCAATCAGCTTTAGGAGCCCAACCCTACAAGGTGCCTTTCATCTTCTAGGCAGATCACTTTGGGGCAGGGAATGTATCACAAGATATGACCGGGAACCCCCTGGGGGGCTGAGGACCCGTGCAGGACAAGGACCCCAGAAGCTGATCTATGGAACGCCTTGTTGATAGGATTGAATCCTTGGCTGGGGAATTTAAGGCTTGACCTCAGAGTCATCAACCAGAGAAAATCATCTTGGAGAGCAGATCCACACACCCTGATGCTATAGATCATAGGTTGCACCCTTTTATCTACTTTCTCTCTTCTCCTTTTTTCCTCTTTATGCTTGTACTGATGTAATCCCACTGCCCACTTATAATGTATAAAAGGCCCACCAAAAAAAAAAAAAAAAAAACAGAAACTTGCACCAGGACAAGTGACTGTTCCTGCCTCATCATACGCCGATGCCCCCCCCCCCTTTTGGGAACCCCAATCTGGCTGGAGGTGGCCTACGGCACAGACAGAATTTGACCTGTTTTTCGTTGTTGACTCCGTGAGAGTCGGTCTTTAGCAAGTCTAGCTGAGATATCTACAGGACCTAGCAGGAGACACTGAATGCCCTGGTAGGGTCCCCGGCTGACACTAAAAGTCAACCACTGGGGTGAGCAGGAAAAGAATGGGAATGAGTTCCTTTCCTGCCCATCACCAGTTACATGATAGGCCCTAGTCTTTGAAATATTTTACAGTAAAAAAATATAGTAATACAGTGTTCTATTGTATGGATATTGATAAAAAAAATCTTGTGATACATAGTTTTTCACAAAAATATTGTCCTATAACTGTTTTGATTTATCCTTGTTTTTCTCTTTCCCCTGGAATAGTGTAATTCTAGCTTTATCGGCAATTCTGGCTGCAGAGAGATTATTCTGTGGTTGTAAAAGCAACACTCGTGTTTGTTTCGCATAATTACTGGACTGTCTCATCCTTAGCATCACACGCACATGGTCCATCTTCCCAGCTAACATGTTGAGAGAGATCGCAGATTGGCCCCCACCCATGCTTAGTCAGGGATGAAATAGTATTTGTTCCTCAGTGGAAAATTTCCACTTCCCAGACTTGGCATTTGGAGGCCTAAGACAAGAACATTTATTTCACAGCAGTGGGCACTTAACTTTTAAGACTGTGTTTTACTCATGTTGGTTGTCATTGTATCAGTTCCCAGTATAGCTTGAAATCATTTCTGCAGAAAAGAAAAATAGCCATACCACATTGCGTAGACTAAACATTGGTGCCTTTAAAGTATATCTCCAATATCTCCTCTGTCAAGTCTTCCCTGATTCTTGCAACCGAATGTGGTCACCCCTTTTTCTAAATTTCTCTGAAAATCTACTGTACTCATATCACCTATCACATTCCAGGTCTATTATTACCTTTTACTTTGACAGTCTGTAAGCCTGGTTAAAAACCCAGACTCTGAAATCACAGGCATCTGAGTTTGAATCTTGGCTCAAGCACTTAGAGTCTAGGTGACTTTGAGCATGTTTTCTAGTCCTGCTTATTCACCTGTAAAATGGGGTAAAGACAGCATGGAGCCCTTAGGATATATGTGAGATTGAGGTGAGGATTATGCATCTACCATAGAATACTTTTCAATGATTATTGCCTTTAATTCTCTGTATCTCTCCAATAATCTATAGGCTTTTTTTAATAGCAAAATTCATGTTGTATTTTTAATAGTGTACTAATCTATTAGCTTATGCCATAGTCTCTTATGCAAGATAGGCACCAAAAAATGATTTTGAGTGGATAAGAGAATAAAGAGACCTTGAAATTATGAAACATGAAAAGAGAAGCTCCTGGATGAGTCTTGCAAGCATTTTCTTCACATCTGGTATAAACTGGGTAGGTGCCCTACAGATGTTAGTACTGTACTTAAAGCTACCTGGAAAGGGAGATATTAGTTTGTCCATTTCCTTGAAGGAAGACACTAAGGTTTAAGGACTTACTGATAAATAACTTGTCTGACATCACACAGATAGCAAGGGGAAGAATGAGGCTTCGATCTAAATCCTTGTTCCACGACTGTCAGCATCCTGAGTAGCCTTCACTCTCCATGACCATGGTTCATTTTCTCTTGGGAAAGACTGAGTTGTTTGTACATGGTTTCTTTCCCCACCTTTCTGAGTCTTTAATATCAGCCTGAGGGATTGTATGTCACACAGGGTCCACCACAGTCGGTCAAATTACTGAAAGTCTTATTTGGATGGCTGCATTCTTAATCCAATCAATTGTTATGCTAATCGGCCATTAAAATGGCTGACAACATAGACCACCCCCATCCCTGGGGGGTGTTTTCCACTCACAAAATAGGGACTGCTTTTGTGTGTCCCACAGTTACCACTATGTGAGAAGATAATACCTTTTTCTTAGATACAGGTTTTTTTAAACTTACTTATTGAGGTAGTATTTTTTAAAAGATTTATTTATTTATTTATTTATTTTTATTTTATACACACAAGCTGGGGTACAGGCCAGAGGTGTGGGGCGGCGAGAGGGTTCACCAGAGACAGAGCGGGTAGCAGAACAGGCAGATCAGAAATACACTGCTGAGGGGAGCAGCGGGTGAGGCAGGAGAGGTCTGCCGCGCCATGTGGGATTCTCCCCGGCTGGGCGTCGAACTTGCGTTGCCGCTGCCCACAGCTCCACAGCGCAGCGCTTAACCGCTGTGCCACCGGGGAGGCCCTTATTTTATTTATTTATGTATACAAGAGCTGGGGTGCAGGCCAGAGGTGTGGGGGTGGTGAGAGGATTGCCCAGAGAGAGTGGGGAGCAGAACAGGCAGATCTACTGAAATTCACTGCTGAGGGGAGCAGCAGGTGAGACAGGAGAGGTCTGCTGCGCCACATGTGGGTTAGTTCCCTGGCCGGGGATTGAACTCATGCTGTGGTGACTGGCTCGCTTGATAATGTTGAAACTTAACCCCTTGTGATGGAGGAGATATAACTCCATTATCTAACTCAAGGTTAGAACCAGACAGGAAGTGGGTATAGAAGGAATTAACATAACGATGAACACAATCCCTAGGTACCAGCACCTGAGTGACAAAGCATAGGTAGGAGCTAGACTGTAGTCTAGGGGCAAAGATATGGAGATTGGGCCCATTGTAAAATCTCCAGTCTCTTTTTTAACTCTAGTTAGCCAGCAAACAGGAACCTTCCTCGAAGATGAGCCCCTCCCAACTGAAAGAAGGCTGTATCAGTGCCATCCGTGCAAGAATTCGGGGCAGCCATTTCTCTGCCCACCTGTGCCTATGCAGGTGCTGTCCTTTACCAACTCTGTCCCTCTGCAGGGCAGCGGCCTGTCTGTCTGCCCGTGACCTGCACCGTGCAGGCCTCTCTTAGCAGACCTGCCCCTCAGCGGGGCAGCTCTTTCTGCTCACTTTTGTCTGTACAAGTGTCCTTTACTTCCTTGCCCTAATAAACCTGTTCTTTAAGTATAACTGAGTCTCTGTCTCGTGGAGAAACTTGCCATGTGCCGCCAAAGGGAGCTCTGGTGAAACCTTTCCCAGAGTGAACCCAAGCACCCTGATCCGCTCTCAAATCCATCTACTCCAAAAATGACATTATATGGTGCCCAGTGTGTGTGGATTTTCGCGGCATAGATAAGATTTCTCCAGTTTCTCTACTTTTGTACTCTTATATCCACTCTTTATCTGAGAGAAGTTGGCGCTTGTCGACTGTTTGTCTGCCCCTCACGGACTGAGGGACTCAGGCCAAGGCTACTCTTTGGGGGTCCTAATCTTCTTCAGGAACTCATCAGGGATATGAGGTCTGTACCTTCCATTCCCGCAGTCTCTTATCTAAGTTCTCTTAGGAAAAAAGCTAGGCCGCATTGATTTGCAAAAACCTTAATTCATTATGTAATTAAGCCTGGCTTCCACATACTAACTCAAAAGGCATAACCACCTCAGCTATAACAGCATTCTCTAATTGAAGCTTTGCTTTGCCTGAGACAAAAGATTAAATGCTAAAAAGGTAAAATTAAAAATACCACCCTGGCTGACATGTGGGGTGCTCCCCACTGTTCTCAGTAAGCAGCTGCCCTGCTCTTTGCTCAGGTACTGGGATCACTGGTAAGTCAGCCGCCACTCAGCCATGGGGGATGGGTTTCTCCTTTCCATCTTGATAGATTTTTGCCTGTTCATAGGTAGAAAGTTTCTATTCTTGCTGTGTCTTCCACTGTAAAAGTCTGTTTGGTCTGTTTAAGATAAAACCATCAAATTACTTTGGTCTTACTAGTAGATTATGTAAAATGCTTTGTTAGTTGGTTCAAAAGGCAAAAATCTAAAGCTAAATTACAAACCTCAAATGATAGTAGGTTAACAAAAGACAAGATGAAAAATCTTAATCTATTGCCTCTCTTGTGCTAATGGTCTGTAATGTAAATAAAGTGTTCTTTTGTCTTAGGACCTGGTTCCCTGCATGGTTTGGACAAAAGCAAAAACTTTTAAAACAATCATAAGTTTTCTCTGCTTATCTTTAAAGTTGTTCTGGTCTTTGAGCCTAGGTCTTCAGTAATGGTTAAAATTGGATTCTTAATATAAAAAAATTAACTACTGTCATTGGAAACCTTGACATTAATGTATCAAACAGCTAAATGGGTGTGTCAAACTAATACCTAAGTTATTTCAAAGCTAGGTTGTTTTATGGTGTTCCTAAGCCTCTTCTGAGATTTAGAAGCTTTTTCTAGCCTTAGAAAGCTAATGTAAATTTTTGTTTACAACTTCTTTAAAGCCAAAAAGCCACTCTTTTTTAAAAAATTTTTTTAAAGATTTATTTATTTATGCATACAAGCTAGGGTACAGGCCAGGGGTGTGGGGCGGTGAGAGGGTTCACCAGGGACAGAGTGGGGAGCAACAGGGGCAGATTGACGGAAACACACTGCTGAGAGGAGCAGGGAGCAAGACAGGAGAGGTCTGCCGCGCCATATGGGAATCTCCCTGGCCAGGCATCGAACTCATGTCGCCGCTGCCAACAGCTCCACAGCTCCACAGCGCAGTGCTTAACCGCTGTGCCACCAGGAAGGCCCCAAAGAGCCACTCTTAAAAATACGTATTTAAGGTGATTCATCTAACAACTAGTTATCATCAATAACCAGTTTCTCAGTGCCTTTACAAATATTAGTAAAATAACTATCTCTTAAAAGTAGTACATATGGCCAAAGTTTTAAATACAAATCAAGAGATCTCTTGTTATACCTCCGGAGGGTTAATCATAAACTGGCGCCTTGGTAAATTCTCACAAAAACAAATTCTGAGATTGCGATTAAAAAAAAAAATTCTTTGGTAAGCTAGTTCAAAATCTAAAGATTCAAAGCATGCATGCTTTAAGCTTATTATGTTGTATATTAATACTTTATGTTAAATGTGTTTACTAAAAAACTCAGCATTTAGCTAAAAGGTAATTTACCTGGTTTACTTTTCAATGTCTAAACCTAGACTGCTTTTCATCAACTTATTTTCCAGGAACACAAACCTGCTTATCTCTTAAAAGGAAACTTCTGTTTTTCCTCGTAAGTCTCTTAACCGTGTTCACCTTGGTCCTAGCAAAAATCAAGATGATGTCTGTAGCCAAGTGGACAAAATACTCAGTCGTACTGAGTCACATGTGTATCAAGTGTATCAAAAATGTACGTGGTATTAATATCTGATTTTTTTCCCTTGTTTTTATCGACCTGTCTAATGCTTGTTTGATTATTCACCAGCCTAAAAGAACTTGGTGTGTTAAATTGCTCTATTAACAATGCTTACTTTGGAATTCCAGTCCTAAGGAAACTTGTATTTCAGATCAACTTATTCCTTATTGTAAGGAAATTTATATTTCAGATCAACTTATTACTTATTGCAAGGAAACTTATATTTCGGGTCAACTTACTCCTTATTGTAAGGAAACTTAAGTTCTGTTAAAAAAAAAAAGGACAAAGTGTTAAGGGTCTAAAAATGGTATCTTAACAATTTTATGTGCTTAACTGTCTTCTACTTAAACTTAATATCAGTACCATGCTCATGTAACTCTAACATCAATGTCTTTTTTTATCTACAAAAGATCAGCATTATAAAGCTGCCTTTACCAACTTCAAGAAACTGTTTAGGTAATCTAATCTTGTTACCCTTAGACTCTCAGGTTTGGTTAACTAAAATTTTATCCTATTGACACTACTATGTCTTGTCAACAAATAGATGTACTCTTAAGTCTTTGTTATGCTGGCTAATTCTTTTATAAAAATCTGTACGCTTACCAATTCTTAGGCAACTGCCTTGATGTTAGTTAATCTTTTAAAGTATTAATGTCTGTCCTACAAGGACTCCTGAGACAACCAATGACTTTTCTTCATTAAAAACAAATTTGCTCAATTTAAATATATCATCTTATAGATAACATTGTCATCAACATAAGTGTAAACAAATAATGTTCCTAGGTATGTGACACTTCCTTTGGACAAATCTTAATTATTCTAAAATATGTAATTTAAGTTCTGCCATTTGCAGACGTTATCTACAACAATGACAAATAACATTTTAATGAGTAAACAGGCACAAAAAGGGAGATTCTACAATGGGCTCAATCTCCATATCTTTGCCCCTAGACTGCAGTCTAGCTCCTACCTATGCTTTGTCACTCAGTTGTTGGTGCCCAGGGATTGTGCTCATGGTTATGTTAATTCCTTCTACCCCCACTTCCTTGTCTGGTTCTAACCTTGAGTTAGACAATGGAGTTATATCTCCTTCCCAGACTGAATCCAAGGACCCTGCTCCTCTCTCAAATCCATCAACTCCAAAAAACGACATCACTTGCACCAACTCTTTGAGGCCCCAAGATAGTATTGTTTTACTGCACTGTATGTGATTCAGAGGTGTAGGCTCACACCTGCTCAAAGGTATGCCACCAAGGCACCCATTATCTTTTCTATCTGTTCCTACAATTCTCTTATTTTAGTTTTTGTTGATTTTCCCTTTGGATATAGGAAGTGTTTTCCCTCCAGCTTTTTTGAAGTATAATTGACATATGAAAATCACAGACTGAAGGTATATAACACAGTGATTTAATACCTATACATTGTGAAATGATTATGACAATCAAGCTAATTAATATATCCATCATTTCCCATAATGTGGTTAAGAGAGTGTTTCAGTGACAGCTCCACAGGCTATAATTGGAGTTACCCTGTGCAAGTGAGCTACTCTTTAAGCTTCAGCTTTCTGACATCCTCATTTATTCTTTGTATCAAGAAATAGATAGATCATTATCAGCTTCTAAAGGATAGGGCTCGTGTGCACGTTGCTGACTCATGTTGATGCAATGCTTGCAACATAGCCAGCATCCTCTGCACTACTTGCTGAATGGCTAAGACAGTAGGGAGCTTCCAGGGTGGCGTTGTGAGAAGAGACCATTGACAGTTTACTTACTGGACTTAGAGGGGAATGACTGTAGATGAGGCAGCAAGAGGTTATACAAGGAGACTCATGACAAAGCCAGGAGAAATGCAAAAGAACCACACCAGGAAAATCAAATGTGACTCCTGCTGTGGATCAAAAACTCTGTCCTCTCAAAGGGCAAAGAAAGGAGAGCCTACATCCCAGGAGACACGGGAACACGTTTAAGAGGAATGCTTCTGCCTAAAACCTGGCACAGTTATAAACCAACATGACTTCAGTGAAAAATTTTAAAAAGGTAAAAATAAATGAAAGGGATAAAGAAGATGTATTTGTATTAGAAGAGAACAATATCCTGAACACAATTAGGTTTTTTTAAAAAAGCAGCAAACAGTAACAAAAGAGCACTATGGTGCAGTCTGGTGCGTGTGCTCGATGCCTGTTGTCATGTGCCGATAAACCCAAGAGGACACACAGCAAATTCTTGGCAGTGATTTTCCATGGAAAGTGATAGGATATTGATAGGAAAATGACAGGAGTTTCTGCAAAAAGCATGTGCTGTTTTCATAACCAGCAGAGCAACAGAAATCCTACCTCATAGCTAGAGCTCTGGCAATAGGATCAGTTCTAAAATTAACTTTAATAAGCCAAAGGAAATAGGCCCCCTTTGTTGGTGTGGCTCCTTAGTTGTCTCTCACAAATCAATACCAATATAGTTCTATTTCATCCTAATGGAGACATATTTTATGTGAAATCTGCTAGACAGATAATGTTCTCGTCTTTGGTTCTCGCATCCACCTGCGGCTTTTCCTCGGGCAGGCGAGAGCAGACAGCCACGGAATAAACCATGGTTCTGTGTCAAGCATCTAGGTCTGCGATGGCTTTTGATCCATGACTCACCTCATGTACTCTAACATCATTCAGTAATTGCATCAAAATCCAATCAAATGTTGCACTGCTCAGCTTTGCCAGATTGTATCCCATAGTTGTATTTGAGATGAGCTAGTCTCTGTAGTGAAACATTAAAACAGGCCTCCAAAGATGTCCAAAAATATAAAAGTACAAACCAAAAGCTGAAAATTCTAGTAAAGTGTAAAAGTTTACAGAATATTAATAGATCGTGAAGCAGGGGCTGTCAAAGTTGCCGTCTTCTGTCCGAGCACCTCAGATAGGGCAGGCTCACTAGACTTGGAGATTCCCCACTGGTCTTTCCTCTTAAATATAAACGTTAGGTGCTCAGCTTCAGATGTGAGTCTAAGATTTATCTCAAACACATATTTTGAACTGATCTAGCTCCGTAATTATTACCTACGTACAGAGCTGTAGGAAATCATCTGTGAAAAACTAGGATGACATCTGCAGAGTTTCCCAACTGGACCCTACATTGAATTGCCCTGTCTGTGCCCACCCCCAGCCTTGACGCTGGACTCCACAGGGTTGACTCTTTGCCATCTTAGCTGTAAGAAGTGCTGAAAAACCAGGGGAGTCCATGGGATCGGACTGTGAGCACATCATTCTCTCCAGGTTCCCAATTAATTGTCCCAGATTATTGAGTAATGTAATTGTCTACATCGCTTTATACAGTGTTTACATGTATGCTGAGTAATGCTGATTAGCTACAATTCTTTATGACACTTAAAAGCCAGACCAGCAAAAAAGAAAGCAACCAGTAGATGTCTCTGTGGCGCTTCAGTTCCATCATGTTCTAGTGTGATTAGTCACACCTGTCTAGAGGGTCAGAAATTCAATGATAGAAAGATTCGCACCTTTTATTTTGGGAATATAGGGGGAGGGCTCATGTGCTCTGAGAATATAGCAAAACTCTGAAACAATAAGTTTTCTATACTATCTTAAAATACACCTAGCCATTAGGATCTGCACTTCTGATCTAATTTTTTTTAATTAAAAGCATTCTTTATTTACAAAGATGAATGACTACAGAATGTTAAACACATTTTTGCAAAACGATCACATGAGTAACTTCAAAAGCATGGATCCAGGTGAGAGATGTTTGCTCTAAGAAAAAAATATATCATTTCAATTCAATGATTTCAATCCCACACAGCAGAGGAAGCAGCACTGGACGGAAACAGGACATCGCAAATGAAGCAATATAGGGGTCTTCCTGGTGACACAGGGATTAAAGTCTCTGCGCTATTGCCGCTACTGTGGCTTGAGTTTGATCCCCAGGCAGGGAGCTGGCCCACACAGCGCTGCACACCTCTCCTGTCCCGCCCGCTGCTCCCCTCAGCAGTGGATTTCAGTAGATCCGCCTGTTCTGCTCCCCACTCTGTCTCTGGTGAATCCTCTCACAACACCTCGCCCCCACACACACTTCTGGCTTACACCCCGGTTCTTGTATGCATAAATAAATAAAAATAAGTCGGTAAAAAAGAATTTAGCGATTTTTACTAACACTAATCTGGAATCCCTTTTGTAAATGGAATATTTGAAGAATAATTATAGAGTGGGACTTGTTGGTTCTCTAATAATAAATGTAAAAAGATGTTCAACTCACTTTAATCCATGGGTATATGTTGATAAATTATAGAAACCAATTATTTCTCCTTGTGAAAAAATAAGTAAATTTAGTTAAAGGATTCTTGTGATGTTCTGATGATGTTCTGATTCTTGTGGTGTCAAATATCTTTTATCAAGAGAAGCAATAATAAACCCCCAAGGTCTTTTCTGTAAGTGATTTTTAAAAATATTTTTTTTAGAGGGTTCACCAGAGACAGAGCGGGGAGCAGAACAGGCAGATCAGAAATACACTGCCGAGGGGAGCAGCGGGCAAGGCAGAAGAGGTCTGCCGTGCCATGTGGGACTCTCCCCGGCTGGGCGTCAAACTCACAACGCTGGGCCGACAGCTCCACAGCACAGCGCTCAACCGCTGCGCCACCAGGGAGGCCCTAAAAATAATTTTTAATTAAAATTTTTTGATGATAGTTATAGACTCACTTGCAGTTATAAGAAACAATACAGTGAGATCCTATATACACTTAGCCCAGTTTTCACGGATCGATGATTTTCCACAAGTATCACAAGCAAGATAACGATAATGATGCAATTTCCCAATCTTTCTTGGATTTCCCCAGGCTTGCTTTTACTCATCACTAGGTATGTCCATTCAGGGCTCTACAATCGACCACACTTATAAATTTCTGTGTCCACTACCACAGGCGAGTTACTAAACAATGCAAAACCATAGGGTCCCTCCTGTTACCCCAGTATGATTACAGCCCCTGCCTCCAGCAAGCTACTTAGTGCTCCCCTTACCCAGAATTACCAGCCCTGGCCACCACTAAGGTATCCTCTGTGCCTACAATTTTTCACTTGCCAGATATCATATAAATGGGATCATACAGTATGTAGCATTTGAGGAGGTACCTTTTCTTGACATAATTTCCATAAATTCACTCATTTATCAGTAGCTGATTTTTAAAGCCTAGTAGCTTCCCAAAATATGTATGCACCAGTTTGTTTAATTACTCAAACATAGTTTGTTTAATTACTCACAAAGACAATTTGATCAAATTCCAATAATTTGCTATTACAAATAAAGCTATTATGAAAATCCACTCTGTATTTTATGTATGAGCATGAATTTTCATTTCTTTGCAATTAGTGATTAGTTGTGCAATTATGTGGTTGCATGGTATGTTTAGCTTTTATACAACTTTCTAAACTGTTGGCAAGAATGATTGTGCCATTTTATGTTTTCACTTATAATGTATAAGTGATTCAGTTTCTCCGCATCTTTGGGTATATTTAGTATTGTCCTTTTTTTTGAAGGTATTATGGTGGTGTGTACTAATATCTCATTGTAGTTTTAATTGCATTTCTCAAATAGCTGATGATGATTAAACATCTTATGCTGGGCCTCCCCGGTGGCGCAGCGGTTGAGCGCTGCGCTGTGGAGCTGTCAGCAGCGGCGACGCGAGTTCGACGCCCGGCCGGGGAGAATCCCACATGGTGCGGCAGACCTCTCCTGCCTCGCCCGCTGCTCCCCTCAGCAGTGTACTTCTGATCTGCCTGTTCTGTTCCCCACTCTGTCTCTGGTGGACCCTCTCGCCGCCCCATGCCTCTGGCCTGTACCCCAACTTGTATGTATAAATAAATAAAAAAAAAATACTTTAAAAAAAAAAATCTTATGCTTATTTATCCTTTATATAGCGTCTGATGAAATTCCTGTTTGTCTTTCAAATTTCCACTTTCAAGATTTTTATTATGTTTTGAGAATTCCTTATATTTTCTACCTATCAGTGCTTTGTTAGGCATGTAGTTTATAAATATTTTTTTTGCCAGTCTTTATCCTGCTCATATGAATGTCAATAGAATAAAGGTTCTTTAAACTTTGATAAGGTCCAATTTATCAGTTTTCCTTTTATAGACTATGGTAGTGTTAACTCTAAAAATTCAGCCTTCCCTTACCTCCCAAAGATTTTCTTTTAAAAGTTTTATGATTTTGCATTTCATATTTAATTCTATGATCCATTTAAGTTAATTTTTCTATTTTCTATAAGGTATAAGATTTAGATTGAAGCTCTTCTCCTCCTATGGGTATCAAGTTATTCCAGTATCATTGAATTCATTTGGGATCTTTGTAAACAACAAATTGACCATATTTTTAAAGTCTGTTTCTGGATTTTTTGTTCCAACAACCTATCTGAAGTACATGTTTTTATTGTTTGAGTTTTCTCAAACAATATTTGAAATTCAAATAGATATCTACCCCACAGCTTTCTCCCTTATTAACACGTATAATCCTTCTTTCAGGCTCAATTCCAATGTTTTCTCCCAAGTACAAATTGTCTTCCAAAATCTGAGTTAATCACAAGTCTAACTGTGCACCCAAAACTCTCTGAGCATCTTTCCTAATGTTTATTTAATTTTAACTGGAGTTTTAAAGACCTGTTAAAACTCTGATTTCTCTAATGAATGCTTTTGCTCTTTGTAACCATAGATTATATCTCATCCTTTTTTTCTCTATGTCCCACAACACCTGAAACTTCTTGGCACAAGGTGGATAGAAGAGAGTATTCAATAAATGTTTTTAGACAAATGAAGAAATGAGTTAAGAAGACAAAGATACAAATTTTGACAGCTTCAGGAAAAAGTCCTCAGCATTTTTCCATGAGATTGGCAAAATATGTCTAAAAATCCCAGTACTAAATTCAGAAAATATGTTTTGTCATATGCAAATGAGTAAAATGGGATACTCTATTTATAAATAATATACTGCATTAAGGCTTGTCTATTACTGATAGGGGTTAGTTTGACTAAGATTTGCGGGCTATTGTAACTAAGCATGAAATAACAAAATCACAGAATTTTAGATATGAAAAGAACCTACAAATATTTATTCAGACATCTAATGACCAATAACTAAGTGAAAGTTTAGAGAAAGGCTTGTTTGAAGGGGTAGTGCCACTTCTAAGAGATGAAGGAAGTCTTATTCTAATAGTGGGACACAATATATCATGAATGAAATAGTATTTTTATTAAAAAAATCTTTTAGCTAAAAATTAAGTTATCACTTATAAAACAGTTGTGCTTATTAAATTGTGTAGAGAAAAAATTATAGCCAACATTAACTGTATCATTAAATAATAACTCAGTCTACTGCACACTTTTTCTATGTGCATCTATTATTTATATGTTCATTTGCATTGGATCTGACATAAATACACTTAGATATATTCACGAGAGAATTAAAAATATGTTTACATAAGAACTTACACAAAATTTCATAGCAGCAATATAATAATAGCCAAAAAGTGAACACAACTCTAAAGTCCAACTGATAGATGGGTAAATGTAATATTGTGTCTATATAATGGAATGTTGTTCAGCCACAAAAGGAATAAAGTACTAATATGTGCTACAATATTGATGAATGTTGAAAACATGCTAAGAGAAAGAATCTAGAAGCCACATATTGTGTGATTCACTTTACAGGAAATCTCCTGAACAAGCAAATCCATAAGGTAGAAATAGATTAGTGGATGCCTGGCCTTGGGGTGGGGTGGGGGAGAAAATAACAGAAAGTGACCATCCATGGGGATAGAAATTGATAGGGAGTGATGAAAATATCCTAGAATTTAAAAAGCTGAATAACTTTGTGAATATACTAAAACCACTAAATCATACAATAAAATGTGGTTATTTTACGATGTGAGAATGTGTCTTAATTTAAAAAAAAACAACTCTGGGCAGCATTTCAGAGAAGTCTAGAGACTCTCTTTAGGAATCTAGAGGAGTCAACATTTCCAAGTCTTTAGAGACTCTCAGCTATGTTTCTTTCACTTGCTGGGATTCCAAGCTTTCTGCACCATCCTCTAATCTTCACATGAGAGATCTGTTGAAGTTATTCTTCCGGTAGCTTCTGAATTAGCCATCACTCTCTAAAATTAAATCCAAGTCTAGTTTTTGATGCCCTTGGACTAGCAGTGACAAGCAGAGAAGAATTTTTTTTTTTAAAAAGATTTATCTATTTATGCATACAAGCTGGGGTGCAAGCCAGAGGTGCGGGGCAGTGAGAGGGTTCACCAGAGACAGAGTGGGGAGCAGAACAGGCAGAGGGACGGAAATACACTGCTGAGGGGAGCAGCAGGCGAGTCAGGAGAGCTCTGCTGCGCCATGTGGGAATCTCCCCAGCTGGGCATCGAACTTGCGAACTCACACCACAGCTGCCTACAGCTCCACAGCACTGCACTTAACCTGTTGCACCACCAGGGAGGCCCTAGAGAAGAATTTTTGTCCCACGAGAACACACTCTTGAGTTTTAGTTTGTGCTGCTTCGAAGCAAGAATTTGGAAATTAGAAGATCTAGTTTTGTTTTCCTAATCATCTTGATAGTGGCTGATCTTCCCAGAGCAACTTTCTAGGCCAAGGAGTGGTCACAACTTCTGATGATGTTGTTGATTCTCCACTGCTTATCTCAAGTTGTCATTATTTATCCATTTATCAGTTGTTGGACATTTGGGTTGTATCCACTTTTTGGCTATTAAAAATAACAGCCAAAATTTTCTGAATAATGCTACTGAAAACATTCTTGTATAAGTTTTTGTGTAAACATATTTTTAATTTTGCTCTTTTCCTTTTCCAGAGCATCTTCAGATTTTCTATGCCTTTAGTCCCATTTTGATTCTGTAACTAATCCGAAATATTCCATCATCCCCAGAGGAAGTGTACTTAAAATGCAAATGATGGTCTTGATTTTCCAATCAATTAAGATTCCTTTATAATTTTCCAATCAATTAAGATTCCTTTATAAGCCAAGTCTATTGAACTCATACCAAAATAAAAGAGAGCAAGACTGGTAAATAGCTCACCAGGAAAACTGCAAAAAGAACTAAAGTGCTCAAGTCTTGGAAAAGACAGGAACTCAGGATAACTGAAGGAATTCCAGTAGAAATAGCTCAATGAGGGCCTCCCCGGTGGTGCAGCGGTTAAGCGCTGCGCTGTGGAGCTGTCGGCAGCGGCGATGCGAGTTCGACGCCCAGCCGGGGAGAATCCCACATGGCGCAGCAGACCTCTCCTGCCTCGCCTGCTGCTCCCCTCAGCAGTGTATTTCTGATCTGCCTGTTCTGCTCCCCGCTCTGTCTCTGGTGAACCCTCTCGCCACCCCACGACTCTGGCCTGTACCCCAACTTGTATGTATAAATAAAAAATAAATTAAAAAAAATTTTTTTAAAGAAATAGCTCAATGAAACTCTGCAGAATGTGGCCATGACAAGACTAGCTCCAGTCATCATTCATCACTGTGTGCTCTACCTGTTTAATACAATCAAATATTCTGCTAGAGAAACTCCAGAAGGCTTGGATCATATGGTAGAAAGAGAGGGATGAAAACAAGAAAACCTGCTGGAAAGACAAAATTTGTAACCACAGGTGTCATTATTACAACTGTGATGTGCATCCTTGAACTCAATCCCTTATCCTAATGTCAATTATTTCCATAGGATGGATATCTGGATGTGAATTTGTTAGAAAATAAAATACAGGTATAATTTTAAGTTCTTGTCATCATCTCAGTTGTCTCTGGAAAAGCTATACCAATTTATCAAGCTTCCAAACACACAAAACAACCATTTTACTGCCTTCTGTAACAGTAGCTATTACCCTTTCAAAAAGAGTTGTCAATTTGTTATGTTAGAAGTGACGTCTCTTTATTATTGATTTAAGGCTAGTATAGGATGACCAAAACACAATATAAGCTATTCCTAAAAAAAAACTCCTTTCAACTTTTTCAAATCTCTTTTTAATAATTAGGAGTTTATTTTCACATATTCAGAAAAATTTATGGATTTTAAAATAAATGATTTTGGTATTTATGTTCTAATATTGATTCACTTGGAAGGATACAAATAACTTCAGGTTTTTATATGTTCAGTTTTCAGTGTCATTTCTCAGGTGAGCAATCGCAGCTTGTAGCTAGTTTTATAAATGTTTAAAGGAAAAAGAATGACCCCATGAATGAAATTTTATTCCATAATATGGTAAGAAGTTCAATAACTTATCAGTGATTCTTAAATGTAACTATTTTGATGGTTGTATGCAATCTATAGCTAAATAACCTAGTAAACAATGAATAGTCCATAGTGAGAGAATATAAATTTGAGAAATCTTGACTGGTCGACAGTGAGACTCATGAGGACATTTAATGAGAAATAATGAGAGAGAGAGAGAGAAAAGACTTCCCAGAGAAGAAACCAGATAGAAAGAATGAAAAGCTCAGTTCTGGTGCGCCATAGATGGTTGTCAAGCGCCACAGCCAGAGCCAGAGCCACAGTTAAGAATGTTGGAAAGAATTAGATTCAAATTATGGTTGAATAACAACACGTACAACAAATCATCCATCCGAGAGAAAGCACATGCACAGTAAAACGGCCTCCCTGGACTGGTTGCATAGCAACCAAATAGGGATGCGGTTGCAGGAAAGATGTAAGCCGGGAAGGAAGCAGGTCAGCGACAGTGGAGCGGCAGGGGAATTTCCACAGCATCGGAGCACAACAGCCTTTCTGAGAGAAATAACTCAAAAGGAAGATCCCTGGGGCCTCGGGGGTATGCAGCCCCCTAGGGCTGAATCAAAATAGAGATGAATCAAAAAGTCTATCTGCTAAAACTTTTCTCTCCACATTTCCAAAGAAATTTTATAGTTTGATAGGGGTTGTAGGGTGGAAGTAGGTTGTGGGATTATTTGGATAAAAAATATTCTTACCCCTCCCAGAATACAAATATTTTTTGAAATATAAGGGCAAATGAAGCCTGGAAGAAAGTGGTAAGGGATTTGGGGTTTTAATCCTAAAAGAACCTTTCATTCCATGTTTAAAAATCTGCATAAAAAATGATTTTATATTGAAGATAACCCTACACACACATGCTTGGTTATTTTTTCCCTTCCCTTTGGTAGCCTATTCAATAATTGCGTAATAGTTTCTTAGTCTTTTCAGGCTATCATAGGGCATATAAAGTTTGTTTACAACACTGTATGCAATTCAAAATATGGGCTCACCTCTCTTCAGATGTGTGTAGCCACACCACACCCGCCGCCAAGAGCCCATAGTCCTCCACTGCAGTCCATTCGGCCCCTTCTCCACTTCGCTCTCCCCTTCTGGTAACCTTAATTCTACAGATAGATTTCTAAGGTTTATTTTTACTATTTTGGTTTTGACTGAAACTTTGTTTTGTTCCTCTGTATTCCACATATGAATGAAACCAGGCAGTCTTTGTCTCCTCCTAACATATTTCACTCGACATTGTCCTCTCCAGTTCATCCATGTTGTTGCAAATGGCAAGAGTTCATCTTATTGCTGAGAAGTTTTGTGTATATGAACCATGTCTTCCTAACCCACATGTCTGTCCTTGGGCACTTAGGTTGCTTCCCGAACCTGACTATTGGAGATAGCAACACAATCAACATAAAAGTGCGTGTGTCCCTTCTAACGACCGTTCTGGCATTATTTGGGTAGATTCCTAGATGTGGACTTGTTGGACAGTATGGTAGGTCTAGTAAAAGAATTTTTAAAGTCTAATATCAAGATGCTGACAGACTTGCTGTTTGGCCAGGGTTCACTTCTGGTTTGCAGACGGCTCCCTTTTCCCATAGTCTTACAGAGAGAGCGCTCCATCCTCAGGACCTACTCACCTTCCCAAAACTCCAACTCCAAATACCATCATATTGAGGATTAGATTTTAACATAAGTTATGTGGAGACACAAATATTTAATCTACATTGTACTTAAGTATAATGGAGGACATGTGAAGAATCATAAAGTAATCTTTACCCTTGTGGGATTCCAGCCCTCCTTATTCTTGGGGATATTGTCTTGGTGCCCAGAGTTCCTGCTTGTTAGTTAAGTGTAGGGTCATGCAGGGGGTCTCTCACCAAGGGCAAAAGTCCTGGTCTGAGGAATATCCTGGGAAACCAGTGTCTGCTGAAAACGGCAGGCAGATGTTAGAATAGAGATAACACACTTGCTTCTACTAGCAGGAACAATCGAGCCTGCAGGCAGTAGCCCCTGTCACTTCACCCTCACTTACATCCTCAATAACTGCTTCCCCCCACATGGACACTCCCTAGTGTTTGCCCCACCTTTGTACTTGATGCTAAAAACCTGAGACTGCTTTTGGATGGGGGCTGCACACTGCTTCCTAGTGCAGCCCCTCTAGGCCTCTCATTGCTCCACAGGGACTTGAGTCATCTTTCCTTCATCCCACACTGCTTCCAAGACCTCCCTCTGCAAGGTGACAAACCCTCAAGGGAACTGTGACATGATTGGGAGGTAAGGCTCAAATCGGTAGGATATTTGAATAAGCACGTTAGAGAAGAAAAGGGAGCAAACATTTATCAAGAGTTCTATATGCTGTGCCAACTTCACGTATTTTCCCATTGATCTTAATAACTCTTTAAGGTAATGTTTCTTGACACTTTTGCATCATGGACCCCTTTGAGGATCTGATGAAAGCTATGGGACCTTTGTAGAAAAAGTGAAAATATGCCCGTATGTAAAGTTTTGTTTACAATATACAAACTTTAAGTCTTGCTGAATTTCATCCATGAACTTCAAGATATGAAATTCTGTTATGAACTTTGGACTTCTACTCCTCTTTTAATTAACAATGAGACTGATTCTACAAAGTCAGATAGCAAGTAAATAATGGACTTGGGGACCAAACACATTCTTCATTAGATATAGGAAAGTAAACAAACTATAAAAGGAAAAATAAAGTATAAAACTTAGCTATAAATATTATATAAAACTTTTTATAGAGATGCATTATAAACTTTGCAAAAGGACTCTAGGATATCGTCGTGATTTCGTTGCTGTTTCTGTGAAGGATAGCCTCCTTTTCACTAAACCTTTTCCCAGTAAATATCGATGAAACCTTTGTGGAAATGTAAGGAAAGTTATCTTGAAGTTAATGTCTGATGTTTGTTTATTTTTTTTTAATTTTGGTTTCAAGTAAAAGAAATTCACTCACACTAACTCAAGCAGATAAATAAATCAGTTAATTTAGGAATTAAAAAAAATAAGGATAAAGGGGTATTAGAATATTGAAATACTAGAAACAAAAGGGATACCTAGAACCAAGAAAGGTGAGATAGAAAGTGACTGAGGGTGCTTCTTTCTTTGTCTCCTTCTTGGGATTCCCTGCTTCTCATTTCACTTTTCTGAGCTTACCTGGACAATGCTCTAACTTGGCTCCCCAATTATCTTGCTCTCATTTTCAGCAATTATAAATACCTAGCTGTATCTTTCCTAACATCTTGTATTCCAAACTTTATTCCAGTTGCCTGGATGATATAATTTTACTTTTTCAGTTTGGGTCAGGTTGAGGGCAAGTATTGAATAGTAACAATGCCATATTAGGGACCCTCCCATGCCAGCCTGAACAATGGGGAACGTTGACTATGAAAGGTTTATATAAATGTCCAGATAGTATATAAATACTTTAGGGTTTGTGTGCCAGATGGTCTCTCACAAATACTCAACCCTTGTAGTACAAAATTAGTCCTGCACAGTATGAAAACAAATGAAGGCATCTGTGTTTCAATAAAACTTTATTTATAAGCACTAAAATTGAATTTCATATAATTTCATGTAGCACAATGTATTCCTTTTTTTTCATAGCAATTAAAAAAACATAAAAGACATTTTAGCCTCCAAGTTATACAAAAGTAGGCTGCAGGTCAATTTGGCTCACGGTTCATAGTTTGCCAACTCTTGAGTTCACTCAAGAACTTATTTCTTTTTTATAAATGTCCTTGGAGGACTCTCTTGCATCTAGTGACTTGGGGTTCATGCTTTCTTCATCTTGTCCTGTCCCCACTTCACCATGTGGCTTCCAAGGTTTCCATAGCAAGGTGATTGGAAGGAGTCACATACTTCTGTCATAACCTAGAAGTGACACATCATTTTTCAGAATCCATTGGCAAGACTATTCACACAAACCTATTCTATGAGACATTGGTAAGTACAGGGTAGCAGAGAAGACATATCAAGAGTAGTGATGACCCAGGCTGTAGCATTAAACCAAAGATGGTCAATAATTTGTCCAAATGACTAGTAGTCAAACAGATCTCAATTGTTTAATTTTTATTTGATTATTTTTCATCGTACACTTAGATGCACACAAGCTCAGGAAACTTTTCCTTAAGTAATATTACCATACAAATTAATGTATCATAAATTTAACTGAAGTTCAAGATAGAATTAAATTGATTCTCATTTCTTAAATATTTGGTAGTTTTTATGTTTGTTTTTATTACTGCTTTATCAAATGTTAAGATCTATACTGTATGCCCATCCTGCCACAGACACACTCCAGGCCTACAGCTTCCTTAAAGGAATATGTTTTCTATTCCTTTTAGAAAGAATATTACTCAGTATTACTCAGTAGTAGATATCACTGAAAATGTGCATGCGATAATAAAGTACACTTTCCCGCTGTATGGTGGTTCATCAAACTGCTAAAAATGGAGCTTCCATATGACCCAGTAATAGCACTTCTGGGAATCTATCCAAAAGACACAAAAACATTAATCCAAAAGGATACATGCACCACTATGTTTATTGCAGCACTGTTTACAATAGCTAAGATATGGAAACAACCCAGATGCCCAAAAATAGATGACTGGACCAAGAAGATGTGGTATATATACATAATGGAATACTATTCAGCAATAAAAAAGATAAACACATGCAATTCGCAGCAACATGGATGGAGCTTGTAGGGATCATGCTCAGCCAAATAAGCTAGAAAGAAAGAGAAAACTGTCGAATGGTTTCACTTATAGCAGGAATATAGGGGACCAAATAAGAGAGAGAGATTCAGCGAGGGAGGGGGAGGATAAGGGCTCAAAACAGGAAAGAAAAGAGCACAAGGGACTATGGTGACAGTTCACGGGTGAATCAGTAGTGGGTAAACTACAGGTAATACACAATAACGTAAAAGATATAAACAATAATAATAACTAAAATTTAAAAAATAAAGTACACTTTCCCAATGCCACAGTATTTGTATTTTTGCTATTATTTCCCTTGAAGTTTACCTTTCTATTTGATTAAATCCATATTCTTTAATCTGCCTGGTAGCTAAATCTGCCCATCAGTTGACCTCATCTCACTTTCATCCTGGCATGAAACTTCAATTTACATAGCTCAGCTCTTACCAGTCTTCATTTGTTTCTGTACTGTTCTACTATGTAAAAAATATATGCCTTCCACCACTCTCACCACTTTCTGATGTTCCTCATCTTGCGCTTCCTTCAGATGACATTTTACATTTCCCTACTGCCTAAACATTACCTCATGGAACCTATTCCTTACCTTGGTTGTCTCACACTGCTGAAGATCTGAATCATTCCTTTATTCACTAAATATTATAGTGACATGTTCTTATATAATTTCTTTAAGACTTATTTCCCCATTTAGATTTTAGTCTTCTCCGTGACAGGATTAGGCTGCTTCCTATTTAACACAAGGCATATTACATAACATTCTCTTACATTGGTATTAATCAATCAGAATGTAAGAAGGAACAGAAAAGACCATAGCATATTTTAGTATTTAACCTTTATAGAAATAAAAATATTTTCAAATATTATTTACACATATTGCTGAATTTGAGAGAGATTGCTGTCATGAGTCAGTCACTGAAAAATGCCATCTACGAGACAGATGGTCAATGCATTATGGGTATATTCTAAAAACATTTATAATCATTTACTCTAAGGCTTTATCACAGGAATGAGCCCAACTCCGTACATGCATCATTACTGGTGAACATTCTGTAGCACTGCCTGAATATCAAAGATGTAGCAGACATGGAGTTTTGAAAATAGAGTACTAACAATGACTTGATATTTTTCTCCATGTATTTTTTTTTTCACCTTTTGTGAAATAAGTTGTGGTCAGAATTACTCATCTTAATGTGGAGAGAAGACAAGAGTAACAGTAAGTTGTATCTAGATGACAGCTTTTGTAAGAAAAATAGCCCAAAAGGGGAAGTATAGATCAGAGATAAGGAGGGCGAGCTAGTAGCTAAGCAACGTGCTGCAGAATCAGGGACTGTAAAGTGTAATTACAGCATCTCACATCGGTTAGTGCTTTTCCAGCTGAGAGCTCAAAGTATACCCAGGCTAACAACTTGGTCCCAAACCTAGTCATTCACCCTCAGTTTAGTCATCTGAAAAAAGATGGAGTAATGACGTACTAACAATTATACAGATAGCTTCAACATAGAAGGGAGATGAAAAGAAATTAATTCTGGATGTGAGCAAGGCTGGTGACTCACTATTTAAATGAAAAAAATCAAGAGGAAATATAGGAGATAAAAAAGTGCTTTTGATTTTAAAAAATTCCCTCAAATTGCTTCAGAATCTCATTTCAATGACTTCTAATGATGTAATTTCAGAAACTGTTAATTTTCAAACATCGTAGTCCTATAGAAAAGTGTCAAGTTTCATAAAGTATCATGCAAAGAATTACTTTTGAAGGTATTTTAGACTTATTTGACTGTTGTCCTGCTAATACTGAATATTTTATACTAGAAAAATAAAAAATTTAAATATAAAAACCAATTATTTCTCATTTGAGCACCTTTGTGCTATAGCCAATTTTATGTACTGAATTTAGAATAAATGCAAATTCAGAAAGTATGTCAAGACCCCGGCATTGATAAGTATCATATGCCAGTTTCCTTGCTGTCTTCTTAATTATAAATCAGGTTGAACATCTTTGCTTATATTAATTCTTTTCCAATATTCAATTACTGTGTGGATGATGGATCATCCTATTCATTCACTTAATGGTTATATGTTACTTTTTTATTTTAATATTTGTCAGAATAAGAGATTCTTCTGCCCTCTAGACAGAAAGTATCACATTGCTTTCCATTCCAAGGAGAAGAAAACTTCAGAGAAGAGGAGAAAATCTTCAAAGTGTGTCATCTGCCTTTTACTCTGTTTTAAGAGTAATGGCCAAAGGACATTTAGGTATAGGCCTCATTGTTATTTGACCATTATCTGAAGGAGGGAAACTTCATGCCTTTGGATCATCAGGGCTCTGGAAGTAGAATTCAGAAGAAAATCAAAATTTTGCCCATCAGTCCACAACTAAATCCCTATAGATTCTGACAACCTTTACTACAAAGTCGGTACCATCTGATCCAATGTTGTAATATCCCAAGTCTGCACCATTCCCTCAAGTGAAATTATACTAGATTTACTCCTTTATTTGGAGAAAAAGTAACAAGTGACTAGAAATCTAGTAGAAATGTATTTTAAAGAAATAATTCTGTGGGGCTCCTCTTTAACAGATTACCTTGCTGGAGATTTGCATATGATATTGTCCCTCCACAGAGATATGCAGATACTTTTTATTGCTGGTCAAAGCAAATATTGCCTTGAGGGAAGAGTCTTCCCTGATGAGCATTTATAAAGTAGCTTACTCATTGCACTATCACTTTGTACTAATGGCTTTATTCTGTTTTATTTTGCATACTTTTTATTATCATCTGCTACATATGTTTATTTTCTATCTCCCCAGAATGTGATATAAACTTCATATAGCATAGACTTTATTTGTTGCCTAAATTAATATTTAGTAATAGTAGGTTCTTAACACATATTCAGTAAGTAAATGCAGAGAAAGGTGTATGGACAGACAGTACTTGGTCGCTCTCAAATGCATGACAAAGCCCAACTTAGTCTATAGAAGCCTTTAGTCATAAAGAAGAGTGACAAATAAAATCCTTAAAGGCTAATAAGCAAAGGAAACAACATTAAAAGAATGGGCAAATTAAGGAGATGAAATTGAAAGTAAGTAAGATAGGTTGGAGATAGAGCAAACTAAAGAAATGAAGAGCAGTTGGGAACTATTTCAATGACTCAAGTCATACATTTCAGATTTAAATGGTGACAAGAGGAATTTTTTTTTTAAAGGAAGATACATACAAGAAAAAGAATACATCAAAAAAGAAGTAAATCGATGTCATTCCCCTCCCTCCCCCAACTCTTAGGAGAATACTGTAACCCATCTTCTTTATTAGGATACTAAACATAATTTTTTTTCTTATAATACTTTACAGTTCTCATTTTATAACTTGGAGGAGTAATAATTTTTCTAGTTTACTTCAGTGATTTTTCCATATTGATTATAGTGCTTGTATTTTATTTCATCAATATAAAAACAAGACCAGATGACAATGTTCTCTATGGCTGCAGACTTGGCAGATTGTCACACAATCAGAACTCGTTCTCATACTGCTTGGGTATTTTTGAAGGATGGATGGGAAAAGACCTTAAAATCTTCTGAGTCTATAAATCTGGGAAACTCAAAACAAAAATATCACCAAGAATTAAGAAAAAGAGAAACAGAAGAACAAAAAAAAAATTTGACTTCTTTCAGTAAAGTTCCTCTTGAATAACATTCCTTTTACTAATCCAAGAAAATGAATTTTTAAGATGATAGAAAGTGTTTAAAATAGGATGAAGAATGATATTTTCAGTTTATGCTGCTAAATCTGGTAACCATTTTCATTACTAATAAAAGCACAGTGTATCCTTCAAATCCTTCCTTGTATTCTCAGGTGAAGAACTTTTCTCCTTAGTTGTCAGGATAATGAGCATTAATATGAATGTACCATAAGGTATTACTTTTTCAATGAATTCCCTCATTCTTTCTACTTATGCCTACTCACTGCAATCATCAGTTTTACAGTCAAGTATAACACATTTCATCATCACCTGTAGTCAAGTGGAATTAGACCTTAAAATGCTAAATGGGACAGACATAGACCCTCCAAGCAAGATCAAGTTAATGAAAATAGTGACTTTCACTGTGAAATTCTAGTGATAGTGCTCTAATTCTAAGGGTTGTTAGTAAAAATAAGCTTTACTGTTCTTTCATATTTGTGTTGCTTTTCAAAAATCAGATAAGTGAGATAAAATGTTCCAGAATATCTTTGTCATGTTGGAGTAGGCAGAATTCTTTTTTTTTTAAGATTTATTTATTTATGCATACAAGCCAGGGTACAGGCCAGAGGCATGGGGCGGCGAGAGGATTCACCAGAGACAGAGTGGGGAGCAGAACAGGCAGATAGACAGAAATACACTGCTGAGGGGAGAAGCGGGCGAGACAGGAGAGGTCTGCTGTGCCATCTGGGAATCTCCCTGGCCGGGTGTCGAACTCGCGTTGCCGCTACCGACAGCTCTACAGCGCAGCGCTTAACTGCTGTGCCACCAGGGAGGCCCTGGGGTAGGTAGAATTTTTAATTAGGACATCAAAAGTATTATGTATTAAAAAAAAGAGAAATTAGATTATGTTAAAATAAAAATTATTCTTCAATTTTTTTATAACCATGAAGCAACCAACAGAATAAGAGCAGATATGTTAAACATATGTGTGTATATATACACACAATTCATTTTTTTCAAGAAAAATTTCACACTATTTTACAAACAGTAAGGAATGTCTAAAATGCGTGAAATTGTACAATAAAGTGGAGAATTTGTACAGTCAAATTGAATGACAGTCATATCTTCTAAAATAGATATATTTTCTTTGTAAAATTTTGACTTTTTAGGATTGCATAAATAGTTGATCTTATTCTTTTGAGTGGAGTCTTTTTGACTTTATTTGGCAGATTCAGGAAATAATTACCTTATTTTGTGAATGAATTGGTCATTTGTTCCTGACTGCAATTAGATAAAGGAGTTGCTTATCTTCTGGTTTGGGGGGCAAACTAAGTCAATCAAATGCCTTTCTCAAAAGGTAAATAACTGGGCTCAAGAATTTAAAGGTCAGGACCTTCAAGGTGGAGAAGTGAAATTGCACAAAGTTTGTGAATAATAGTTTGGGATTGGTGACCTGAGCAAGGGAATTTCTTAAAGAGAATGTTGATAAGAAACTGTTGTTTGATAAGCTCGCTGTTTGTTCAGATGAGAGCTGTTTTCCTGGATAA
This sequence comes from Scalopus aquaticus, assembly GCA_004024925.1. Taxonomy (NCBI): domain Eukaryota; kingdom Metazoa; phylum Chordata; class Mammalia; order Eulipotyphla; family Talpidae; genus Scalopus; species Scalopus aquaticus. The sequence continues at coordinate 63,004 of PVIJ01005492.1, forward strand.
ATGAGTTTGTAAGAATTTTCTAAAGCAAACACTGCTTCTTGTCTTATTTTTTTAATGTTCTTATCTATCTGGGCAAGAATTTCCTGGAATAATTTGTCAAGTCATGTTGACACAGGTGTTCTCAGTTCTCAATCCCAGTAGCTGAGCTGATGTTAATTCTTATAAAGTAGTATAGTTGACAATAAGCTGACACTTATTTAAATATGGAAGCCCAAATATTTTAATATCATTTAAATATTCAAACAATATTTACCCATTAGAGTAGATATTCAATAATATTCAAATATTCAAATTATTTTCTTGTTAAGTTTAGATTATGGAGAATCTTGAAGGTAGGTTGAGGAACTTGACTATTAATTAGAGCATTAAATTTAGTAAAAGGATATTGACTTGGAGTATCAATGTTGCTATTATGAAGCTATGTGACAATATTGGACCCATCTTCAGTTTTCTCTTGGACTTACCTTTCTCCAAAATACTCAGTCCTCCATTTGGGGTCTCCTGTTTCTGCTCCCTGTACTTACCAGCATCTCACTCAAAGTGCCTGGCTCTCCCCAGCACTTTTGGGCAGCATGCCATAGGCGTGGGCTTTGTCTGTCCCAGAGGATGCAAAAATGGCCAGGTAATAGGACCTGGAAGTATAGAGGCGCTAACTCTCCATGGGGTGGACTTTCAAGAGTGACAGAAAGTGGAAGAAGAATCCAGCACAGAAATTCTCTCTTTCCTCTGACAGACCATCTTGAGACACAGACTAGACGCCTGGAGGTGCCTGGCTAGACTGAGCACCTGGATCTGCAAGGTGACCTGCGCTTGGGCCACCAGGGGGCAGCACGACAAGCTAACCCTATCACATCCCCCCTTTCCTTTACTCTCACCCAACTGGGTTCTCCTTCCCAATGAAGCATGACTATGTAAGCCGCTTCTGGCTCTGTTTTCTAGGTAACTCAGACTAATAGAGTGACCTTAAACTAGTAAATCTCCAATATCTTCTCTTTTAATAAATATAAAGTGAGGGGATTGAGCTAACATACTTCTATGATCTTTTTAAGTTGAACTATGCCATGATTATAATTTAATCATTTGAATGTTTTGAGTGAGTAAGTATTGTAGAAAGTTGACCCTGGTGGCACAGACAGGATTTTGGAAGTATAAAGAAAATAAGTTAAAGCAATCTGGTGAGAACAAATATTTGTAAAAAGTGCTGTCCCCATCTGATAATGGCTAAAGAGGAGATGATTAAATTATAGCTCTTAGAAAAGTCACTGAAATTGCACTATTGCAACCATGAATATTAAAAGAAAGATGAAGTGAAAACTCATGCAGAGCCTGTGACCACTGCTGACAGAATCACTGAAGCAAGGAATGCTGACGGATTCCATTAACTGCTGCCTCTGCCCGGGACATTGTGTCTTCTCCATGGTGAGAAGGCCAGAACTCCCAGCCCTTTCTAATAGAAAATAGCATACAGGACCTTCCTGGTGGTGCAAAGGGTTAAGTCTCAGCAGTATCAAGCTATCAGCAGCCACTGCAGCAGGAGTTCAATCTCTGGCCAGAGAGCTTCCCACAAGGCACAGCAGACCTTTCCTGCCTCGCCCGCTGCTTCCCTCAGCAGTGTATTTCAGTCAGTCCTCCTGTTCTGCTCCCCACTCTGTCTCTGGTGAACCCTCTCACCACCCCCACACGTCTGGCCTACACCTCAGCTCTTGTAGGCATAAATAAATCTTTAAAAAAGAAAATAGCATATATTATCAGGGTGAAGAACTTCTTTATAGCTGGGTGGCTTCTAAGAAAATTTAATTCCCCTAGATGTTGATCTCAGTCTATCAAGTGCATATGATCTGTTTAAACCCCAGAGTAATAGGGGTTGATTTTGGGTCAGTAGGGAGATAACCAGAGAGCTCTGACTTAAAAACTCCCAGTGGTATATTCACAGTACAGGCTTGTCGGTGGTAGTTTCAGCTTGTTTGTTTGAGATGTTGCTCTCGAAGAACAACGTTCTCTATATGTGGTGACATAGACTCCAGATGCTCAGAGATGGATGAGGTTTTAGAGGTCACAGAGTAGAGCCCCTTTGCTTCGCTGGTCAGGAAACAAGCTCAGAGGAGTCAGAGAACTTTCCCAAAGCTATATGAATGGACAATAAGGGACCCTATATAAAAATTGCTTGCAACACAAAGCCTTCTTTCTCCATATCTTTCAAAAGAGTCTAAATAAATGTAATGTTGAGCAAAGAAATGCACATGCTAATTTACCATACTGGAGATTTTTTTTTTTTACTTCCTGTGATAATAGATGGTTCTTTGTCATCTGATGCACTGCATTCTGTATTTTTTAAAAGATTTATTTATTTATGCATACAAGAACTGGGGTGTAGGCCAGAGGTGTGAGGTGGTGAGAGGATTCACCAGAGACAGAGCAGGGAGCAGAACAGGTAGATAGACTGAAGTACACTGCTGAGGGGAGCAGTGGGTGAGGTAGGAAGGTCTGCTGTGCCATGTGGGAAGCTCCCTGGCCGGGGATCAAACTCGTGCATCAGTGTGCTGCAGTGGCTGCAGACAGCTTCATGGGCTGAGACTTAACCCATTGTGCCACCAGGGAGGCCCTGATGCACTGCATTCTATAGATGACATTAAGAAGGGTAAACTTTTCTTGTCCCTCTATTATCTGGAAAATTTCAAGAGGACTAATCTTTAACACTGTGGAGAGATGACAAAACAAAGGCCACCTAGAATGTGTGTCTGATGTGATGAACCAAAAAAGAGTGAGAAATTCTTATTGCTTCTCAGCCTGGGAAGTTTCTCAACTATTCCTTCTCCTTCTCAAGTCGGTAAGGACCATATCTCACACCATTTATTCAGTGAAATGGATCAGCAGTAACTGCCCTTGCCACACAGAAAGAAATAGATTCATCCCTGGTTGACTGATATATTACTAATATTTCTTGATATATTATGAGATATATATATTGTGCTTCTTAAGCACCTCTTTTTAGGTGAGTAAATATTAGTAGCACCAATGTGATAGGTTATGTAATACTATTAGAAGGCTTGCATCTGTAATTCTCTGGTCTTTATTCCAATGCTGAGTCAATTGAATTATCTCAATTCTCCCTCTCATCTATTGGGTTAATGATAAATTCATTCATTCATTTGTTCATTCAACAGTAATACCTCTGTTGGATAGAAGCCACAGAATGATGGGGATTCCAAGAAAAATAAAACACAAAGCATGTAGTAATGTAATGAAAAACAAATAGCAAAATAAAATGCTTTTAGAACTCATTGTGTAGAAAGTATTACATGAAAGGTACAGATAAAAAATGTAATTACTATGGAGAGTTTGTAAGAAGGAGATTAATTTTTTTGATGATGGATGAAGCCAAAATTGTATGAAAGAAATACCATTCAGCCTGGACCTTGAAGGGTGCACATGATTTGATGGATTGTGCAGAGGGAATTAGGGCAAGTGGCAAAAGACATGTGTATAGAACTCACCAAAAATATATAAAGATTTTAAAAATCTGTGATTGGAGAATAGGGAATAGTACAATTTTTTAAAGCTCACTGTTTGGCAAACAACCTAATTAAGGAAATTAGGTCTGAAAGGCAAGTTGGGGCCCATTTGAAGCGTATTAAATACTAATTAAAGGACTTTTGACTTTACTCTTCAAGCAATGCAAATTCATTAAAGACTGATGAGCAAGAAGTTAATATAATTTGAACTTTTAAAACAATCTGGCAGTAGTATGTAAAACAATTGTAACTTTTTACAATTGTTCTTAAAAGTAAGCCAGTAAAGAGATTACTTCAGCATGGTAGGATGAAGGTAAAATATGCCAAAATGAAGCAAGTGGCTGAGGGTAGGATATTATGGAATCTCAGTGTGAGAAAGAGATCAATTGTAAATGCTGAGAGAAAAAGAGAAATTGGCTAAGAGTCATGGTATGTTCTGATATGTTCTTGGGAAACTGTTATGAGGAAGATACTGGGGGTAGAAGAACAGTTAGTAAAAGATATAGTAGGAAACAGGGGGCCTGAAATCCAAAGAAAAATTGGGTGAGAAAAAGGGAAAAGTTATATCAAAGTTTATAAAACGTCAAGGAAGGAAGGTCAAGAACAAATCCTTAATATTGTGACAAGAGATCATTAGTAACTATTACACTTAATCTTAGCCAAAAGGCCGAGAAGCGATAGAGATCATTAATAACTATTGAGAGTAAATGATCAAAAGTAGGTGGTAAGGATTTGTACGAAGATGAGATAGTTTTATTTTACAGATGTCTCTGTCATACCCACTCAATTCTCCTTTTATAGCCTTAAACTGTAAGCCAGTGAGCATGGCTGTGTTCTAATAAAACTTTATTTACAAAAATAGGTGACAGGCTGGATTTGGCTTACACATCATGGTTTGCCAATTTTTATATTTTAAAAGACTATGTAATGAGTTAGATACAACATAACAATAATTAATATCATTTGAGAGACGATAGGTTTTAAAATATTACTGACAAAACTTACTTTGTAAATATAATGTGATATTTGTATATGTGAATGTATATCAATCTTTAAACAGGATATATCTTAGTATTTACATCACAACGTTTTGCAATCTAATTAGTGCTTGTTGTATCTTCACATTTTCCATACTATGTATTATATTTCTTCTTTTTGTGACCAGGAAAGCAATTACTTTTGTATGAATGTATTGAGAGAAATGAGATGAGATTACTAATTGAAATGGTACATTAAGTCATGGTTACAAGTGGAAAATCTAATAAGTCTTCATGAGGAATTGGAAAATTCCATTGATAGATGAATTCTGAATTAATGCATAACCTGAAAGACCTCTGGGTGAGCTCTGTTTGGAAATCTGCAGTCATAACATGACTAATAAGCCCTTGTTAAAAGAAGCAAGGTCAAGTTTACAAAGACTGTCTTCCTAACACAGTTAGATGTTAGCTACAGTAAGACTGGTGTTGGCACTTCACAGACATCTGTGAATCACTCTCCTGCCACAGTCTCTTCAATGCACTCCCTCTGTTTTGTCGATGTTCCATGTATTGTTCTAACTTTAAGTTCTAGTGTCTTTAAACTTGCTGTTGACTCTGTGTGGAATAGATTTTTTTTTTCTCTGTTAAGAAGATACCATTCGTTTGCGACATACAGAAGATTAATGTAAGTGTAAAGTAAAAAGTTTAATGACATGATGAGCACCCATAGACCCAAGAACTGGGTTGTTAGGAAGAAATTGTGTGTCCTCCTTTACCACCCACCTCAGGAGCAATTACTTATCTAATCACGACTTTTTTGCTTTCTTAAATATATGGAATAAAATAAAATATATAAATATATATTTTTCTCACTTGTATGTGCACATAAATAACACATTGTTTAACTTTGATATTTTAAATAACTTTAAAAACCCTATTATTTGTAGTTTTTGAGATTTACACTTTGTTAATATTATATTTCCAAAATTTGGTTGTGTATAGTTGAAGAAGATTACATATTTTTAACTTCTGTATATTAGTCTTTGTGTAAATATAGCTCCACTGGTTGATCTGGTTTCCTTCTCATGGCTATTTAAATGTTTGAAATTTTTACTATTCAAACATTGCTGCCATAGGCATTGTTGTATATATCTCTTGGGTATCACCCAATAGCAAGGGTTACTGAATATTAAGGTATTTGGTTTAATTCTTTCAAAATGTTGGGATTACTCAGACTTTCTAATCATTTTTGAAGTCTGTATTCATTTTTTTGATTGACCCATAAATTATTTAGAAATATGGTTCTGTCACCTGTTTAGGAATGTCTTATCATTTTGTTAATGACAAATGTAATTGTACCCTAGTTTATATGATACTGATTCTTTAGATTTTGTGACTTGTTTTATGACCTAATGCATAATCAATTTTAATAAATGTTCCATATTTGTATGAGAAAGTATGTTCTTTGTTTTTCCCTATATCCACTACATCAAGATCACTCTTTATGTTGTTTAAGCCTTTCTGATTTTTATTAAGTTTTTTATTGATTTATCATTAACTGAGAAATCTTTGTATTCATATCTTTTTTCCTCTGTAATTTTTCAGGCAATTTTATTAGTTATATAGAATTTAAAAATTGCTTTATCTTCTTTTGAGATGTATGATAAACCAATCATTTCATCCACATATAATACTCATCTCTATCCCTACAATGTTTTTGTTTTAAAGTCTCTTTGACTGAACTAATATAGCCATGCCAGCTTTATGTTGGTTAGTATTTGATATAGCTTCTTTTTTCCCCCATTTTTAGTCATTTGATTTACTGTGATCTCTGTCTTTTGAATGATGATCTTAGAATATTTATTACTGTGGATATTATATATTTATACTTGTTTCCTCCATGCTGCTTTAGCTCTCTAATTGTGTGACTTTTTCTAGACTGAAGCATTTTATGGATTATTGATTTTTTAATTTCTCTATTTGTATTTATCTAATTTCTTTTATTCCTCTCCATTGATCGATGTGTTTACTATTAGATTTTGCTTTTTCAGTGGTTATCCTCAAAATTTTTATCATGCATAATTTCCTAAAAAAAAAAAACCTAAATAATCCCAATAGATATCTTAACATCCTTCTGAACAATAAAATATCCAAGGACTAATTTAATTTGCAAAGCTTCCCTGCTACTTGCATACTATTTAATTTTCTTTTTTAATCTACAGAGGTTAGATTTAATTGTCTTTTTTTGCATGGAAATATATCAATTTATCATTCTTTGATGCATCTCTGATTCTCTCCTTGGGTTATTTTATTTTTCATGATTCTCTGAAAATTATTTTATATAATTCTCCTTGGAGTAAACAACAATAAGCTTAAAAAAAAACCCCACAAAACTCTAAACATCTTTGTTTCACCTTATTTTTTTAAAAGATGACCCATTTCTAAACTACCTAACTCTAAGCTGACCCTAAGTTGACTCCAGAGATGATGCAGAGGAATCTGTCTTAATCTAATTTTAATTTCTCTGTAGGTAGTTTGCCCATTCCTCCTGTCCTACAATCTTCTCTTTAATGTTAAATAGTTTTATTATAATGATTCTAGCTATAAAATTTTGTTATTGTTTTTGTCTTTTATCTTGCCTGTGTGTGTTATGTTTTTTAGACCTGCAGATTAGTTTCTTTTTATGTTTGAAAAATTCAGATCCATTATCAAATGTTGCCTCTCTTTCACTCCCTCTAATCTTTTATTTTAATCCTTTTATTAGATATTATTTTAGATTTTCTGATTCTGTCATATCTCTTGATATCTTTTATTTTCTACCACCTCACTCCTCTATGTTACATTCTTTGTAACTTTTAAACATATATCTTATAGTTCATCAACTCTTTCTTTAATATATATTTAATATGTTATTTTTCAACAATTACAATTTCATTTTAAAAATACAATTTTCCCCAAGTCTGTGTATCTATCTCCTAACTACCTCTGCTTGATTATTATTCTGTACCTAATTTGATTATCTGGCTATTTGACTGATCCTCAACCAGAGTGACTCATTTTATTATTTCCTTTTTTGGTGATATTTACTTGTATATTATTGCTTGATCTTAATCATCGGGTATGCTGAGTTTCTAATTTGAAAATTAGAAAGTTTCCTTCTAGAGAGGATTTGTTTCTATCTAGATATGAAAAAAAAGGAGAACTTCAAATCAACACTAAGCCCCAGGCTAACATCAAACACTTTGCAGATGACACAGAGACCAGTTTGCAAATAGCAAAAATACTGTGAATAACTATCGCCTCGCATTGGCCTAGGGGCAGCAACTCATCACCCCAGCTTCAGCTTATGTGGTTTGTTTAACTTTTGTTTGTTGCATACTCAAAGGAGATATCCAGAACTTCTGTTTCCTGTGAGACCAATGGATGGCGCGCGCTCGCTCTCTCTCTCTCTCTCTCTCTCTCTCTCTCTCTCTCTCTCAAGATTTTTGACCCTTATACTAGAAGACCAAAAATCAAATGCTACATTTTTAAGCTAAACTGCAGGTGAATAAGTTGTAGACAAATTATAAAAAATTGAAATGGATAAAATAGACAGTTAGTGTGGATTTTAGGTAGCAAAAATAATTGTGTGAAATTCTTGTTTTATCTTATCTATGTATATGTTTTTTATGGGTATTGTAATTTAAAAATATATGCCATATATTTGCGATTACAGAAAAATTTGAAAATAGAGTGAATTGAACCAAACCAAACAAAAATTTTATACTCTAAGAGCAAATTAATGGAAAGAAAAGTGGTTGGGTGGGTAAAATGGGTAAAAGGGGTCAACTGTATGGTAATGATGGAAACTAGAATTCAGGTGGTGAACCTAATATAATATACACAGATGTTGATTATAAAGCTGTATACCTGATACCCTATATGTGCTATAAACTAATGTCACTGCAGTGAAAAAAAAAAAACAATAACAAAAGTATATTTAAAATGTCTGAAAGCTACTGGCTTGGAGGGTTATCTCCTAGGCCTTCCTCCTTTTCAGCTAGTTAGTTACCTCCCATTCTTTAAATGCAGTTCAAATGTCACTTTCTGAGGAAAGTCTTCCTTGTCATACCTATATAGATCTGGTTCCACTGTCAATTGCTTTTTAAAAAAAAAAAAAGATTTATTTGTGCATACAAGAACTGGAGTGTAGGCAAGGGGGGGGGGGGGGGGGGGGGGGGGGGGGGGGGGGGTGGGGCGGTGAGAGGATTTACCAGAGACAGAGTGGGGAGCAGAACAGGCAGATCGACTGAAATACACTGCTGAGGGGAGCAGTGGGTGAGGCAGGAGAGGTCTGCTGCGCCATGTGAGAAGCTCCCTGGGTGGGGATCGAACTTGTGCTGCAGTGGCTGCGGATAGTTTCATAGTGCTGAGACTTAACCCCTTGTGCCACCAGGGAGGCCCCACTGTCAATTGCTTTCCTGATTCATTTTCGTTTATTTTTAAGCCCTTTTCTCAGGTGCAATTGAAATTTCACAATACTATTTGACTAATGTTTGTCACCCCCAGAAGACTCTGAGCTCTTTGAAAATAGACTGTTCATAGCTTTGTTCACCATGAAGTCCCCAGTGCCCAATGCAATGCTTGAAACATAACAGTCACTTAATAAATGTGTTTAATAAATGGACCAAATAAATGAATGTGTCAAATAAATAAGTCTATTTACAAGATCAATAAAAGACTATGGGAAATAAGTCTCCCCTCCAAGTGCATCTTAGTGAGCATCTTAGTGACAGCAGCACAACTGGAATGTTCTGTGGGGCACATGAATAGTGGGAGGCGTTTTGTCTCACTAGACATTCAAGCTCTTCTGAAAATTAAGTCTTTAAGGCAAGAAAGTAGATTCCTAATTTCAAGAGAAATGGGGCAATGATTGAGCACAGATACAATAAAAAATAATTCACCTTTTGAAACTCTGCACAGCTCAAAGTAAAACCTGGGAATTCTTAATTTCATAATTTTCTGCAGTTTAGCTTTCCTAATTATAGCAATGTCATGTTGACTAAAGATCAGAAACATGAACTAATATTTCCCCCAAATCTTCTGTTCCAACTTGTTTGGGAGGTAAGCGAAGGCGTCTCTGGAAAGAAGCTAAAAGACATGTGAAGTATGTATTTTAGCAACAACTCTGTAATCATGAAAATTCTGAAGATTAATAAAAAATGATTTTAACACTTTTAACAAAGAATTTAATAAGGGCGAGGAAATGTTTTGGAAAGTAGCTTAATTTATGATGGTTACACCTTAAACACATTCATTTTCCATCTTGTATTTATGGCAACTAATAGTTATTGAATATATGTATATAATATAAGTATATTATACATTGCTAGTATCTACCTACCTACCTATCTATCATGAAATTCCTTGTCATAAACCTCTGAGTCTGCCACCAGGAGACTTTGGGACTTTGCTAACATGTGAATAATGTAAGAACTACTGGAGTCTGCTAAAAGATGACTGTTTATTGTCTTCATTTTCTTGGATTTCAAAGAGCATATTTTGAAGATATTCGGACGGTGACCTTCCCTCTGTAGAGAGTACCTTCAACACCTGTTGAGTATGGGAAGACACCCTGGATGTAATTCCCCTTACTCTGAGTAGGAGATCATGGATGCAACTGTTTGGCAAGTCCTCTCTGTGGCCCATTATGAAAGACAGCTATAATATGCTTTAATATGCTTTAACTTAATGCTTTAATTTATGTTACATAAAGTGAAGCAGGGTCCCCCTCTTTTTCTTACGTAATTGTTAATGTTTCATTTGGCTCAGGCAAGTAATGCTACAAAGTTGTATTGAAACAAAGCACAAGCATGTTACAAGGGAAATTTCAAGTGATAAAAATGCAAGTTTGGTCATTTAACAAAAAATGCTAATTATTGGGAATCATATATGTATATTTATCTTCAATATTTTACCCCGATTAAAATATTTAAATGTGAATTTACTTGTCAATCTTTTGAAGTGAAGCCAAACCTTTCCCTTGAGTATATAGGTATCAATTAATATATATATAAAATATGTATGAAATTTCTAATGACTTCCTTTATGTAGAGCAAGACCACAAAAACCTTGACAAAACAAGGGAATACAAAAATCATTCTATAATTTTTTTTAAAGACTTATTTATTTATACATACAAGCTGGGGTACAGGCCAGAGGCGTGGGGCAGTGAGAGAGTTCACCAAAGACAGAGTGGGGAGCAGAACAGGCAGATCAGAAATACACTGCTGAGGGGAGCAGCTGGCGAGGCAGGAGAGGTCTGCCGCACCATGTGGGATTCTCCCCGGCTGGGCCTCGAACTCGCACTGCGCACTGCCGACAGCTCCACAGCGCAGCGCTCAACCGCTGCGCCACCAGGGAGGCCCTCATTCTATAATTTTTAATGAAATTCATTTTTATTTATTTTTTAATGTCTTGAACACTTTTATGCTCTATTTTTGCGCTGTTTTCTAGGTTTTACATTTATTCAAAGAATAAAAAAAGCACCCCAACCCATTAGACCTTGTCTACCCTGCTCCCCCTCCCACTGCCCACTCTTGTCTCCACTGGTAGCCTCAGTTGGGTCGTTGATATCCATTATCCTGTTTTTATTTTGTTTTGTTCATTTATCTGCTTTGTTTCTTATACTGTGCAAACAGGGGAAATCATCCAATACTTGTCTTTCTCCTGACTTATTTTGCTTCCCTTGAGTTCCTGCAAATGGTAGGAAAATTTGCTCCAAATGGAAAAATTTCATTTTTTTTCTCTTTTAATCCTCTAGAAATTTTTTTGCCCATATCTGGTTTGGCAGCAATTTATTTTGGCAACTAGCCTTTATGTAGTTTTTCAAAGCATGACATTTATTTTTCTTAAAAATAATAAGTCTCTCTTTTACTCATATTTCATCAGTGTAAATACCATTCCATTGAATTATATAACCACAGGCAAAGTACAACTGATATAACAGGTTTGGTAATATACACAACTTAACTCGGTGTACAGACAACCCAGCTAGTGAGGGAGAACATGGGCACGCAGGAGAATGCACCCCAACTATAGCATGTGTAAACATCACACTGTATGTTTTGTAGAAAAAAAAATGGGACTAGTTGATTAAAACTAAGGGGTGTAGGGACTGGGGGACTGTGCGGGACTGGTAGTCAAGATTAACTGGAGTTCATATAAGAGGACTTTATCAAAAAATAAATTTATGTTCAAGGTTAGAATGGACAGTTGTATACCACTCGAAGTTAAGTCTTAATAAGGTATTGGCCACATGGTAGAATTCATATCTCTTCTGACACTAGCAGCTGGAAATAAGAGTATTTCCAATAAAACATAAATTTATCTTTATTCTTAGGTGAATCATGGCAGCTGATTTCGTCCTGCTAAGTGTTCCATCACCCCAGACTGTAAAGAACATGGTAAAATTGATTCTTTGTTTTGAGACTGAAATTTATCTTACCATATTAACTCAGAGAGCATATGATTCACATTTTCTATGCCTTCAAGAAATATAGGGCCTACTCTATTTTAATAACAACCACAATTTTTTGAACTCTTCCTTGATCCAGTTATGGAAGATTTACGCTAAGCTCTCTGGGTGTATGATCCTACCTAATCCTTAGCAAACTCTATGTAGAGGTGATATTACTGGCGTTGTACTTAAGAAGCAGCTAAGATTCAGGTTGTGAGGGTTTCAAAATGAAAGGAGTTTAAAAGTCACTGCTGTAATCTGTCCTGTGCTTCTCCAGAGCAGCAACCTTTGGTTTTAAAGCTACTATATTTAGTAACTGTTTTTAAAAATGCAGTGTTTATTTTTCATTCTAGTCAAATTCTTCTTTTTATGGGTAGCATCGTGTACTAGTCCTTTTATGCAGTTCACATTTAATCATCACAAGAAGCCTGCAATGTGGTTAGTATTTAGTCAGCTATACAGAGGAACTAAGAGGTCAGATTTGAATTTAAGTCTCTAATCTTGAAACCAGAGGTGATTCCACTCATTTCTACTGTAGGGGTATTTGCACATGGCATGTGGAGCCAAGTTAGGGCCAGCCGAACGGGATCCAAGCCCTCACCTGCTCAGCCAGGAATTTTAGTCCCTTATGATGACCTTCACCTCACGGTCATCTTAAGAGCCACAGACTGAGTCACACTCCTCTTATAGTCGCCAGTGCCCTCTAGCAAGCTGAGTCCAAGATCCAAGACACTATCACCCACTTTGCCCCTTTGGGCCCTGTCACACCACTGCCCCTGCACCTGAGGAACTCTGTAGAGCTGGCAGTTGGTGGCCTGGTGAAGTACCCAGGGATTTCTCCAGACACCCGCTCTCACACAGCTGTGGGAGCCGAGCAGGCTGCAGGGGCAGAGAAAAACAGTGCCCAACATTTCAAGTTTGCTTGCTTAAACCCAAAGAATTTATGCAATGTCTGTTTGGATTTTCCGTTGTATATAGTCTCTTTCTATTCAAAGCATCTCAACTCAGTCCCAAAGCGCTACATAGAAACACAACTTCCTACCTCAGGTCCTGAGGGCAGTCTGGTGCCCTTCTGATTTCACAGTGGCCTGTCTCTCAGTGGCCCTATTCATTCTCTCTCTACCTGAAATCATTGCACAGGTGACATGTCACTGCAGTTCTGAGTGCCAGCTGTGGACATAGAGCTTCGTTGCCCAGGAAAACCCCAGAAGCTCTCCAACATTCATAAAAGGCGGTGGCTACAGAGATGCTTGCGGGAGGGCATCACCTCAGCCAGCCTCTGCCAGTCCTCCGCCACTAGCCGGTCTCTGCACCCACAGCCACTTACCAGCATCTCTCTCTTTTTTAAAAAAATATATATTTATTATTGTTTGTATCTTTTACATTATAGAGTATTCCCCGAGGGTTACCCACCACCGATTCACCCGTGAACCATCACCACAGTCCCTGTGCTCACCTCTCCCCCATTTAGCCCCTCCCTTACCAACATCTCTGAAGGATGCTTTAGAACCTTTTACTTCTGGCTAACTTTTAAAAAACAGACTCTCATCTTAGAAAACCTGCTGAGTGGAAGCAGAAGGAAATGCAAAGATAAACAAATCATAATGGGTGGGTTTAACAAAGCAGCCTATCATTGGGGCAGAATTCCTCTGGCTTCACTGGCCTTGTGACCAGCAAGTCTCCCTGCCCTGCAGGTGCCCCCAACCACTGGCACCGCTGCTTGACCTGCTTATGACTTGGGCTCCATCTAACTCATGGACTTCCCGATCCTTGATCTTAAAAAGCATCCATGACATCAGTGGTGGGCTTTGTCACACCCTGAGCTTCTCCTGTGAGAAAACCCCACCTTGAGTGCTGCACAAGGCAAGTCTTGCCTTGTTATTTTGTCCTCTGTGTCTTTCCCCTCTTGGACTGTGACTCACTGGGCCTCAGCCTCACCAGTGTGCCCACACCATCATTAGGTGTGAGTCGCCCTTCCTTTCTCTGGAAAGCGAACACCTCCTGTGGACACTGGCCCCTCCTCCTGATGAACCCCCATGGGAGGCCCTGACCCTGGGCTGCAGCACTGAACCTCCCTGCTCCTCTTTTCACCAGCCCTAGTGCCTGTACATGTTTGCCCTGCTACTGGAATTAAATTTCCAGATTTTGATCCTTTCTGAACCAACCTGTGCACTGCCAGTCAAACTCCATATACTCAGGGAAAAAAAATCTGCTCAATTCTCAAACCCAGTCCCCTGACCCAACACCATCCCAAAATATCAAAACATGAGCCCCTAGCAAATCCACACAGCCTGACTGACACTGTCCATTCTCCTATGACAAAGATTATATGGAAACAATTATTTGGATCTATACATACATCAATATTTTTTCTATTAAATGACAAGATTTTAAAGGCAAATGTATACTTAACTCAACCCTTTAAAACAGCAGCTCAGAGACACATAATGGAATTTAACCAGTTAATGATTAACTTCTGTGTTTGTTTTCTTTAGTGTAGTTTCTCTAGTGTAGCTTACAAATATTTGTAGCTTACAAATATTTACTGAAGGCCTACTATGTGCTGAGTCATCACCCACTTATGCTCTTGAGGTAAGAAGAGCAGATCCCCTCATTGATATTGTAACCCGGCTGAGTCCAAAGTCTGGCAAACCCCCTGGAGGGGGTTTACTGATGAGAATGAAAAGCCCCAGGGAAAAATGCTAAGTTTGCAGTTTGGGGTGGAGAGTCTGATGAGAAATAAAAGGGACTGAAGGAGAAGGGGAAGTCAGTCGCCATGATGCAGGATAGAGGAAGCAGTCGCCATGATGTAGGAGAGCAGATTCAGCGGCAGGAAATGTAGCCGCCAAGATTGAGAGTTTGGAACTCAGACGCCAGACATTTTGAGCCACTGGGATATAGATTGAGAATTTTTGGAATCTTCAGTGACTTTGGAGCCAGCGACTTTGGAGGCTTTGCAAGTAGCCGAGCGACGAAAACTGCTCCCAGTTTTGTCTTTACTTCAGCCGCAGGAAGAAGGCAGAGGCCCGAAGCGGGCGCCTTCCTAAAATGTGAGAGTGCAGTCGGCTCGGCCATCTGGCCACGTAGTTGTTGTTTTTAGTGTTGTTGGCCTGGTGCTGTGCTGGGCACCACGGCAGTTTTGGGAGCATCTCCAGTTGTGTTCTATGTCATCCTTATGAGTTGGAAACTGACCTACACTCTGGCTATTGCACGTCTGCAGAAGAAGGAAGACGCCGTTTTGGAAATATGACCTATTGTTTGGAAGAGGAGCTCCACGTCAGCAGTGGCAGGAAGACGCCACCTTTGTTACTTTTCTGGGACTTAAAGGACTGGACATTGCTTTAATTAAGGTAAACGGCCATATGTTGAATTTAGTAATTCTTTGCTGTTCCCTCTTTGTTAAATAAATCCCATTGTTATTGTTCCCTAAGCTTGAGTATTGCAATTGTGTGCCCGGGTGGAGAACCAAGATAGTGACGGTAAGCAATTGGGGTACTGCCTTTGGCAATTTTAAAGCCCCATTTGCTCAGTATCAATGTTATGCTGCAGTAGGGGAGTTAGACAATAACTGAATAAAAAATTGAATGTTGTGTGGGGAAAGGTGCTGCAGGGATAAGAGAGGGAGAAAATGCCCGGATTGAGGTGAGGGTGGTGTTGCTCTCCCTGGAGTGGTGCCGGTGGTACATTTTACCTCTCTTGGAGCGTGAGCTTCTGAAGGTGTCTATTTTGTATGATTTTGCATATTTTTGATACTTTTGAAAAGAATCTGTCATTAAACATGGAGTTTTTAGGCCTGCCCCACTTTTAACAAATAGTATAAAAGATGTCAGACTTAAAAAAAAAATCCCCTACTTATTTATTCTTTTTTCCCTTTGCATTTTAAATTGAGGAAAAAACTAAGATAAACGGATTGCAGTCAGTAATCTATGTGCAAATTAGTTTCCTTTCTAAAAGTCCTCTGCTTTTAACATTTCCAAGAGCTCCGTTTATTTAACAAACGAGATCATCTGTAATGCTGTTTGGTTTCCACAGCAATGTTGGGGAAACATGAGCAGACCCTGTTTACTAGTCATTTTTCCTAAACCGCACCCCACTATCCCGATGCTTAACAAGCTGGCTCCCTGAAGACCACTGGTGACACCCACACCCACTGGGCATGGCCTAAGAAACCGGGGGGCTCCTGGAGTTACCTTGTGCACAAACCTGGCGCAGGCACTAGGACCGCCCAGACGCCGATAGGCAGCCACGCTTCACAGCCTGTCAGAGGATTGAGCTGCCTTTGCAGTTACACAAGCAGAGAGCAGGAGCGGCAGTAGCGGCACAGCATCCTTCCCCCTTCTGGTCATTAGGAAGGTATTTACTTGCTCTTTATTATTCGTCTTTCGCACACCGTCTCAACATGCCGTTAGTATTCACTTAATCTGATGCTCTGAAATGTTGTCCAGCACTTGTTGTGTTACTATATTATTTTATGTTAATTTCCACAGCTGATGGAAGCAACAGTGCCATAAAGAAATGGGCTAGATATAGCCAGAGGCTGAAATCTGGAGGCATTTGGAGGTGTAAGTACATCAGTTACAGATCTCTAACATGCTGCCTGTGTTAGCCATGTCTCTTGACCTTCTTCTTCCTTCTTGAAAGAGCCAATGTAAGGTGCCATCTGCATATTTCATTCATTAAGGAAAAGCACCAAGACGGTGACTAAACCACTAATGATGGGCCTGAAACTCCACTTTGGAGTGGCTGCGGTTCCCTCTTCTAGCCTGTGGGTTTGCAAGCGGAGACACTGAATTTGCAATAGAGTTTTGATGGGAAAGAGATTTTGCTCAGGGCTGCAGACTGCTTGCTTGCCTTCTGCTTTCTGTTTTCAAAGCTCAAAGATTGTCCTATCTAATCATTTCTGTGATGCAGTGTAGGAGTCTCTTTATGCTTTCTTTATTTCTGCATTCCAAATACTCTTATGATGAATGCGGGTTGCCAGAAAGCTGCTAAACCACCCAGCACCTCACAGTGTAAAGTCATCAAAGAGAAATCTAGTTTGCTTTCTCTCCGGACCATATTCTACTCAATGCTGCAATGAGTAGATTGCACACAGGAACATTTAAAAATTTAATAATATAAGATTCCCCTTCCTGTTCAACAATTTATCTGGTTATATGTGATAAGGGAGTAATTTACTGTTTAAACACCCAAAGGAATATGATTCTACAGAGAATTAGAAATTCTCCCTGAAGTTATTTTACAAATCAGTTGAAGATGATTTTTTCTAGGCCTTGGCGCCAATTTTATGCATTAAAAGCTCTTTGAAAACTTTAAAGACTTGCAAAATTGTGAGTGTATAAGGTTAGAAATAATTAGGAATTAGACTAAATTTGGGTATTTTGTACTAAAATGCTAATAGGTGAATGTATTTATAAATGAAGAAATGTTGAGTCAACTCATGGAACATTTTAAGATAAATAGTGCCATTATATTTATTTCAGGAAAGAAAATATCAAACTAAGACTCAAAGCAATGATTCAATGTTGAAAATGTGACTTTAGTGAACATTTTTTAAAAAAAATTAAAAAAATACTTTTAGTGGTTCAAAATATATATTTTCGGTACATCATACTTGATTTATTGACCTGCCTTTAGTGTACTTTCATATAATTTAAGTATTAAGCTTTTAAAGAATATGCATATCATTCTAAAACTTTTCATCTGGTGGGAGAAAAAAGGGCAAAGGACATGAGGGACAGATGGACAGAATATTATTTTATTGCTGTATACTTTTTATAACTTAAATATTTTAATTGAATATTTACTATAAAAATGTGCAACATATTTTTAAAAAATATAACTAAAATTATAAGTGGTTGTAATAATTAGTTGGAAGTATCCTTAAGATGCAAATACAAATAAAAATTAATATTGCCATATGGTATTTCATATGCTGGGAAAATCTTGTTTGAAAACATTGTCTTGTTTCTGGAGGAAGTTAGGAAAATCAGGATTGGGGGTATTAATAGACTTATATTATTTTCTGAAGCATAAGAAAGTTTTAAAACTTACTTTGAAGTTGGTATAAGAATATGCTATATAATTCCGTGAATTTTGTGTTGATAAAGTTCCTCCCTCCCTCTTTCAATTTTTTTCTACATTCCAAGTCTGGAAAGATGACTCAATTCTTCAAATTAAAACTAGCTTTTGAAAATTCTTGCCCAATATGTGATTTGTCAACTTAAGATTCATTGGCTGAGTCTTAAGATTCATTGAATTCAATGATGAAAGGGGAAAAAATCCAGAGAACATATACTTATTCAGAATTTGATACTCTTTTCAAAACAGGAATATTTTTTTTTACTAAATTTAAGTCCTAAAATAAAGTCCATTGGCTAGACGGAGGCAGGGGGAACAATGGTTTGTGGAAATCCCAAATTCCTGGCAAACAAGTGGGGCTTAAGTGAAAGACTAAATTGCAAAAGCTAAAACTTGATTTGTGTGAAAATGGTGATTATCTGGTGATTTTATCCCTGAGGATAATCCCTTGAGGTCTTGAAAATTCTGGCCGCCCAGGAGGTGCAGGTGAATATCACTATTAACTACTATTACGGGCTAATAGCAGCGTAGATGTTTCTAAAAGATTAATTTCGACTTACATATTTTAAAAGAGGTTCAGCAGATGGCAAATCGGATTTTACTCTCAGCAAAGCTTTTTTTCCCCAAAGGACATGACCTATTCCCCATGAATAGGGTACTTAGTAAGATATTTAAGAAAGATGAAAGAAGATAGGTTTTATATTATTGAACCACCTGAGGAGTTAATATGAAAGGAAAAGAAGAACATCAGTCAAACTGGATCTGGCATTTCAGATTACTTTTATTTTGGTTTGCTGAGTTTTGAGTAAGAAAAAAATGGCTCCTAGTAGAAACCACAGAAAATGCAACAAGTTCTCTGGAGGCTACTTCTATGCTTAAGGCTGTGGGAAGCATTTAGTGTTTGTTGCAGGGATATTGGAACAAATGTAAAGAAATGACAAGTAGTTCTTGATTTGTACCGAAAGGTGATTGCAGTGCTAACATAACTCGTTAGCCACATACACAAGCCACAAAAATAGGAACTATATATAACTAAAGAATTTCTTTGAAATCTAATTATGATTTTCCCTTGTTAAACAAAAGAGTAAAGAGAAAGGAATGAGGATGCATTAGTAGCTTGCTCTGCCCACATCAGTAATGGTGGCATAAACCAGTAGGGATAAATTATCTATTTGGTGGTAGTTGACAAATTGGATGTTATTGTCCATATAATTTTGAGAAGAAGCATTTCTTGAAAGCAAAGTTCTTGTTTTCAGAATTTACTTTACTTATGAAGAATTACGTTTGTAGATGCAACATAAAGCTTTTAAATAAATGAAATTCAGCTATTAGGTATAAAAGACCAGTTATCAATATGAAATGTGCACCATCTTTGGTGGTGAAAGAGCTATGTTAACAACATCAGAAGTGGGGGATCCTACACTTCCAAAGTTCAGACAACAATTGTCTGAACATTGTCTCAATAAAAAATAATTCAAAAAGAAATCATAATGCACCTTTCATTATTGATAAGCAGTTTATCTAAAACATTTTTAATTAAAGCAATTTATCTAAAACATTTAATTGTCCCTCCTGATTCACCCAACTCTCACTGATTTGGACACAGTGAGACTAACTACTCTCATTCCCTTTCACTTACATCTGTGTTTAATGGGGAAGAAGCTGAAAAAATCTACTGTTGATAAATATTAATCATGATAAAAATTGTTGATAAATATTAATCTTGGTTCCATAGATGTTTAAGTTGCAAATGAGGTTAGTTGTTCCCCAAAATGTAATAATTTTAGTTTGTGTTTTGAAATCAGTGTAAAATTTGATGGACACAGCATTTAATCTTTTTGTTTTATCTTTCCTTAATAGATATTTATCAATTCCTCACTATATGCCAGGTATAGAAATTAGAGTAGGAAGCAAGATATGACCCACCATCCATGGTCTTCATCATGCTGTGGAGGGAAATAGGCAATAAACAAACAAATATTATTAACTACATGCATTGTTATTAAAATTATTTTAAATTTTTATTATAACATTATAAATTAAATGAACTAGAGTCTAACAGTTACTCACTTGAAAATTCGAAGACAGTGGTATACTAAAGATGACTTGGTGGCTTTTAGATATGGTTGTCTGGAAGACTCCCTGAAAAAGTGACATGTCCTCAGGGATCCCCGTAAAAGAGGCAGCTAAAACATCAGTGGCTGTGTGCTGTAACAGAGAGCGTGCAGACTTTCTGCAAAACTACCGCAATTTCAATCCATTCTGTGTTATTCTTAAACCTTGAGGTCTTGGACATGTGGCTCTTTGCGTTCCCTTGATAAAACTTTGCAGAGTTTTGGGAAGAATGAGTTTTTCTTCATGAAGTTTATGAGACATGAGATCATCTATGTTGAGTGTCCATGATACAATCTGGGGCAAATTTAATTTCCATGATGACTTAGAAAATGTTGTTGCAACTTTAGGAATTCACTCCTTTGAATACCTGGTCAAATACATGAGTATTCGTGCTCCTTTAAATTCTTTTGGTGAGTCTATATTTTACAGGTGAGGGGGAATAGACACGTGTTCCTCCTGACAGCAGAAAGAGGTTGTTCTTGAATTACGTAAAGGTCAAGTCTCAATTAGGAGCTTTGTTACATGCAGTTGTGGTGAATTTTAGATTGCCTCCTCAGAAACCATCAGCACGGTGGTTGATGGCAATTAAATTAAGGTGCTATTTCCTGCAGGGAGTGCTGGGATAAGATACCACTTCCTAGGAGGTTTAGGCTCATACACCTTGACAGGACTGACTGGTGAGATGCACATGGCACTTGAAATACAAAGCATCGGGCTCAGGTGCAAGTTCAAGAAGTGAGCTTATTAATGAAGACAGTATTTCATCAGTGCTTAGAGTGACTCATCTAGATGCTTTTGTCACTGCATCAGCATGCAGCCATAAAATATATACCTGCACACAACCAATGATTATGTATTACGTGTATTTTTATATCCTCCATTGTTCTTGACCATACCTACAATTACAGATAACAGCAACAAAGTTATTCAACAATGTTTCTCTTACTCATCTCAAAGGAAAACATGAACTGTGGATGTTAATGCTAGATGTAGTTAAAGGAACTTGACCAAAATGGAAAACTAAGCTAAAAGAAAAGCATGAGAGAGACTGGCACTGAAAAAGGCAAGGTTGGAGGGAAGTCAGTGAGAGGTCTGGATATAACTTGGCCAAATTTCTGATCTTGTAGAAGAAGATGGAATCTTTCAGAGTGTCAGTCGCAGATGAAGTGACAAATTCAGAAAAAAATTTACCTTTGTGTAGGACTAGAAAACTGCAAAAGTTTAGAGTGAAGAAAGCAGTGTGAGGGTCACGTTAGCACGAAGCCAAGTAGAAGAGATTTTGTGCTGCCTCTATTTGAAATCTGCTTTGACCTTTGTCACACTCCGTCTGTGTGACCTGAGAAATGTAGCATGATCTCTTTCCTTTGTAGTTTCTCTATAACAATATCCTGAGGCTGAATTTTATGATAATAATATTAGGAAATTAGCTTGTCATTTTCTTTTTTTATAGTCTTACTCATTTAAAACTTTAAATATTTCATTTATTTTCTTCTATCATTATTCATATTTGGACAGTATTGGATTTCTCCCTCAGGTGAAGTCCCCATAGTTCTCTCACCACTATGGAGCTTATGCTCCCTCTCCTTAGTCCCTTGTGCTCTTCCCTCCCATTTTTAGTTTGCCATTTTCTTTAAGATGTATCTATTAGTCAATCACTATGTTTTTATAATTTTGGAATTTATACTTACACTGAACACAGCCCTAGAATTTGGAAGGAATAGTGAATTCAGGAAGTCCAGTCTTATACATAATACAATGTTGAAAATGGGTACAAATATTGAAAAATAAAAATCGTATATTTGGAGGTTACAGATTTCCAGGGGGATAACAGATGATTGATAGATAGATAGATAAATGAAATATCTAACTACCCATTTACTTTAAAAGGCAATTTTCCATGGTTCACATCTAACAACTTGATTAATTCTCCCTCCCCCACACCCACACACATTTTAATTCATAGTCAATTGAATAACTATTTGTGATTTC
Organism: Scalopus aquaticus; assembly: GCA_004024925.1. Lineage (NCBI taxonomy): Eukaryota > Metazoa > Chordata > Mammalia > Eulipotyphla > Talpidae > Scalopus > Scalopus aquaticus. Next base: position 85,176 of record PVIJ01005492.1, read on the forward strand.
AAATAATTTACAACTTTGGTGAAATTATAACAATTGGGGTCCTTTTCAATGTCACCAGCACCTTTATATTTTCATTTACCATTAGAACTCATAAATCAATAATATTAAAATGTCATAAAATATTCTTATATTTCTTCATACAGCTTTTTGTACAAAGATGAAACTATTTTTCAATTCTTACTGGTAGTGGAACCCTGGTGCAATTGTTGGAATGTTTACTCTTTAGTGAAAACATTTTTTAAAACTCTAAATTTGGCTCTCAAATTGTGGTTTGTTGGGAAGGATGTGTAATGTGTAAGAATGTGGGGGTTTTTTTAGAGTTGAATTGGGTGTCAACATCAATAAAGATGTAATGAGCTGAGTCTCTAAAATAATGCCTATCAAAGAAAGAAGTTTTATAATTTTATAAACATCCAAAAGTGAAACCAGGCAGGGAAAGACATGACTTAACAACAGCATTGTGGAAAACTGAGTTTGAATTATTCACTAAACTTAGATAAGTGACATGAAGTAGCTATTTGAATCATGCTCCAACAAGAATGGCAAAAATCAGGAATAACAAAAAATTCAATAGAAATCTTAAGTCTCTGAATAAGTAGACTGTTTTCATCTCTTATGTTTATTATGAGTATGAAAGAGAAAATTAGCATTGTCTGGTAGCTTATACTGTTTAGTGTATGCTGATTTAATACATATGACATCTACATCATAAAGGGAGCATGATAAAGGCACTTATGTCTTGTAAATTTTCTACTAGTTGAATAGAACACAAAAAACATGGTCATAAAGACATTTGGGAAAACCGAAAGGGGGTTTAGACACAAATGTTTTCACTAGAAATTAAAATATTTACTAGGAATTCCAGTAGGGAGAGAAGAGAGAGAAGTGACACGGGAGGGACTAATGCCTAAGCTTTTTCCAGGCCTGAAGAAGGGCACTGGGCATTCTTAATCCCAAGCAGGGTACGTAGGAAGGAAGCTACATCTCAAATACATTAAACTGTGGTAAACCAATGACAAGAGACAATGTAGGTGGGTTTCAAAGCAATGTAAAGTGAAAATATTAGAAAACAAGTAATGTAGAAAATGGAATACAAGTACAAATAATGTAGAAATGATTTATAGGACTGTGTCTTGTTTATGAGGAGGACAAATTTTATTGGTTAACTTTACTTTGTTAACTCAGTTATGCGTGCTATCAATTTGTTGAGGGGGACTAAAAGGGAAATTTAAAAACCTGATTAACCCATAGAAAGCAAGCAAGTGGCAAAAACAAACTATACCAAAAAATTGGTAAAGAGAAAGCACACACACACACAAATCCAACATATCCAAGAGTATGTTATTGTAAATTTTGAAATTAAAACACAATTCAATTATTTGCTTCTTGTAAAATATACTCTATATTCTTAATACATAATGACATGAAAAAGACTGAAAGTAAACTTGGAACTTGCTCTACTTACTGACTGTTCAGTTAATGCCTTTTGCCTTAATGGCTCTTGAAACACTATCCTAATTTATAGAGGACTCTCTTTTCCCCCTATGGTGTAACACACCAAATAATTATGCAATAAAAAGAAATAATTTGGTATTTCTTTAGGCAATGACACACTCACCAGTTTATTTCACATAATATTTTCTGGTAAGAGAATATCTCACAAATAAAAGTAATAACATTCATGATGCAAATTATGCAGTCTTAGCAAACCCAATGGAAGAGTGAAGAGGTAGTCTCTGCTAAGACTCTTAAGTCTGTTACGAATCTGTTTCCATAGATTTTGGGCTACCCTTGTGTTCAGTCTTTATTTTGTCCTAAATAAGTTTCCTATAGTTGTAATTTTATTTTCAAGTGCATTTTGATAACCCCAATGTTTCCAAAGGTTGAAAAGAGATGGGGAAAGTGGGGCAGAAATAAAACTTCCCCTTCCAACAAATGTGGTGCTCCTCTAGTCACATCACTTGACCCAATTTAAATGCTTCCCTTTTATCCTTACTTCTTAGTTATTTCTGCACATTTTTCACCTTTTACCCCAGGGTATTGGGTAACGATGTAAATTAAACAGCCAGATTTTGGAAATGGACATCCTTGAAATTTCCCCTCTCATCCCTATATGTGATAGCCAAATAAATCATTGGTTAATAATATATCCATGATTCTGATGGACTTATTCTGTTAACTGTCATGCACTTTGGGTAAATCCTTATTTTCAAGGTTAGAATTAAATAATAACTAACTTTAAGATGGTTGACATTGTAATATCCTCTATTTTCTTAGTAAAGAAAAATTTCAGTCACTATATGAGATAAGTACCAACTAAATCCATTATTAATATAATCCCATAATGATTCATCTGTGTCATAAATATTGTGTTGAATTTTTACCAATGCTGTCTTATCATTTTGACTTTTACTTCTTTGGGAAAGTTTTTACTATCCACAATTCTCCAATTGTCTAAATTCAGAGTAGATCAAAATTCCATTTCAGCTCAAATAGCACTTTGCTCTCAGTCCAAATGGGTGGAGAGACACTATCTGAGCATCACTGCTCTCTGATAAAGAATGACCCTGTTTTACACCTTAGCACTCCTGGAAAGACATAAGTCTTGCACCATTCTCTATGCATGTAAAAAGTCATCTATCTGAAGAACAAATGGTTCAATCAAAGAGCAATTGCTCCTGGCAAAGTAATCATTTAAATGGTGCTTTTTCATTTGGAATGGATCCCTTTAGTTACAACAATAAAAAGTCAGTATATTTCAAGTCTGTGTAAAGTTTAGTTCAAGTTTCTTTCAGTAATACTCTGCCTCCATTATTGAACTCAAACTTTTCAGTTTTAGAGTACATCAGTGAAGTTTGGAAGGACTTTTGAAATATTGGTTCACCACTTCCAGTTTATAGATGATGAACCTATGTTGCATCAGTAACACCACACTGATAAAGAACGGGAGTCGTGGAGCAGGCTACACAATGCAGGATACTGCTGAAAGAACAAGATCCTGGCCTTTTTATTATTAGAATAGTCATACAGCATCAGTTGTGTGGGGAAGGAGGACAAAGAGAAAGGGAGGGGTGAAACTAAAAAATGTGTTCTGTCATCTCTAGTTTCAGTGGTCTTGAGTCTGCCCCCCTAGGCGCTTATCTGCTTGATGAGTCAGTATTGTGATTGAAATCAAACCCTAGATGTGGTCAGAGATAGTTTCAGCAGGAGATAGTTTCATTTCGGCACTGTTCACAATAGCAAAGGTATGGAAGCAACCCAGATGCCCAAAAATAGATGACTGGGTCAAGAAGATGTGGTACATATACACAATGGAATACTATTCAGCATTCAAAGAAGATAAACACATGCAGTTTGCAGCAACATGGATGGAGTTAGAGGGGTTCATACTCAGTGAAATAAGACAGAAAGAAAGAGAAAAATAGCGAATGGTTTCACTTATAACAGGACTATAAGGAAACCAAATAGGAGAGAGACACTCAGTGAGTGTGGGGGGAGGGGGAGGAAAAGGGCACAAAATGGAATAGAAAAGAACAGAAGGGACCATGGAGATGGATCACGGGTGAATTGGTGGTGGGCTACCCAAGGAGAATACAAAATGTAAAAGACATAAATAACAATAAAATATATATATATTAAAAAAAAAAAAGAAATCAAACCCTAGATCCCTAGCCATGGTTTCAATCTTATCAACAAGGTATTCCACTGATCATTTTCTGGGGTCCCTTGTCATACATCAGTCAGTGCCCTCCACCTCCCCCACCCCGCATGTTCCTGTTTGTACCCCATGATGCGTACCCTTCCCAGGGTGATCAAGCTTTCTGAAGCTCTTGATTGATTTGAAAGTCACCTTGAGGGTTGAGCTCCTATAACTGATTAACTGGGCAGTTCTGACCCTGTATAGGAGTGTAGAACTGTAGGTAACAAAAATGGTGGCTGAACAGGCTGTTTAGGATTAGCAGAACCACAATCCTGAAGTTGCAAGTGACCAAGATGTGCCAGATGTGGAAGGAGAAGCCTTGTTCTAGGATACTCACCTGGCCTTATTGTTTTAACAGACAGCTCCGTTACAATTTCAAAATGGAAATCTTAACTCTCAGGTGAATATAAAATGGACACGTATAAAAATTCTTCTTTAACTCGCTGATGAATGAAGGGTTAGCAGAATATAATGGCCTCTTCCAAAGCACTTAAGCAACTAGGCAGAGATGGACTGAGTAAGCCTGTGTGCCAAGTCCGGCTCTCACTGTTTTGTTAAAGAAGTTTTACTGGAGCACAGGTTTAAGGTGGTTATTTCCATGGATGAATCAAAAGTGTTCATCAACAATAAAGGTTCCTGGAGGTTGCTCTGTAAATCTAGGGCTTTGTAGTATTGTTACAGGCAGGGTGAGGGGCACTGCAGAACCCCCAAACCTGCCCGCTCTAAATAGGTTTTGCCATCTGCCACATCAAAACAAAATATGTAAGGCCTTTACTGGAAAGAAACTTTAATACAATTAGTGTGCAATACAGAAAAGACAAAGAATATAATTTCCAAATTTAGCACCCAAAGTTTCCCATCCCCTTGTGGGTAAATGTCCACCCAAACAGGATGGGCCCAAAGCAAGGCCCAAAAGCCTGTCACAAGTCTAAAGCACCTTCCAGCAGGGACCCATAGAAAAGGGTCAGAAACAGCCAGACAAGTCTGGGAGGAAAAGAGCAAAATCAAAATCAAGATCAACACTGCCATTGTTGACCTCCCCACGGGTCTCTCACCCACATCTGTTTCAATCAGTCCAGGACCAAGAAGCAAGTGCAGCTTCTTCACATGTCTCTCTGCTCCATGTGCCTCCTTCAGGGCTCTCTCTTGCTCTCCATTCTGCTTCCTTCCTTCCTTCTCCAGCTTCTTCTCCCTCCTCGGCTCCACCTCCCTTGGGTGAGGCAGGGAACCTGGAACCTCCCCTTTTCCTGGGGACCACCCTGTTACAGTATTGAGCAACTTCTGTCTAGAAATTTTCATAAGGAAACCTAAGTTGGATTTTCAAAATTCTCTTTTAGTATCTCTTCTATCTTAACACTTAGGAAACCAACCTCCAAACTCCCTCACCACTAGATTTTATCTGCGGTGCCTCCTATACATTTAGGTGAAAATTTTTCTTCTGTGTGTCCTCAACTTTGCCAAGGTCTCAAGCTTCCTGGACGTAACGACTTGATTATCTGGAAGCTGGAACATTAGAAACAGGCACTAGATGAGCTTCCTAGAGAGGCTCTGTCAGCACCCCCAGCGCACGACCTTCTCCATCGGACACTCTGATCAGAGATTTAATGGCAACACTGATTTGCACAATTCCATCCTGGTAAAAAGGGGACAGGTTCTTACTGATCCCGTGAAATGTATTTGTTTCCACATTTCAAGTGGGAGTCGAGATTCAGACATCATTTAGAACATTTAATTTCAGTTAACAAAAGCATAATCTTCTAAGGTGAGGATTAGAGATAGCTTAAGAAGAAAGAGAAACAGCTTCCTTGTATATTTATTAAAAAGTAGAAAGTTAAAATAATGCTAGCTATATTCCAGACAACTAAAGGCAATTAAATTCTCCTCATGAGCTCATCCCATGCTGGTGAGTGAGCCTGTGGCCCTGGCGCCAGAGCCGGTCATCTCCTCTCATGCAGTGTGTCTGCTTCTGCACCACAGGAGCCCAGGAAATCCTGACTGTTGTCTAAGCCACGTGAGGTGGGAAGCTTGTGACCGGGAGTCTACTTTTTGAAGAGTGCTTGGACTCTTCTGTGTGGAAGGCATTAAGTCTAACCTATAGAAAACAACAGAGCCTCAGGCAAGCATCAAGAAACAGAGAGCTCTTTAATGATGAGACTAATTTGCTGTGGTTCATTTATCAATGACCATTGACAGGATAGAGGAGAGTAAAATTCTCTACTAGGTCCTCAGAATAGTTTGATCAATGTTTTCTCTAAAGGCAAGAGTACATTCTGGAAGGCACTAAAGAAACCAGGGTCTTATCTGAAAATCATCTAGTTTCTGAAATATTTATATTAGTAATATTTTACCTATGCAAATTAACCCACAGAAGTCTGTTCCTCTATGATTTTACAGTTCTTGCTATGCAGCTATTATAATAATATTGACCCAATTAGTGATTATGACCCACCAGACAACCTAATTATATCTAACATTTTTCATTTACTTTTGTAAACTAAAGCAATAAATGTCTTCATTTTCTTAGGTACTTTCTGAGAAGTCCCACAAGTTATTTTATGAGTGAATTTTAGGTGCTACTGACAGTGACTTCCAAAACTGCTAAAGCCTAGTCTTCACATCATGACTCTGCAAATATAAAGTAGATTGTAAACAATTTCATATGACTAATAATGAATAAAGGAACCAGATGTTATAATTGTTTCAGAGCAAATATGAGAAATTGTGTATATATGGGTAATTTAACAAATGTTAGGATACAAAATCAGGTCAGATTTTAAAACTGGCAAATATTCAAGAGGTCAGAAATTTGGGGAGATTATTTGTTCCACTTGGAAAATGATTTACACATCTAATAGCCAAAATACTAATTAGCAAGTAAATATACTATGTTTGGGATATTTAACTAATGACAAAAATGAGACAAACTGTGGTATATTCCCCTATACCTGTGCTGTACAATAATGTAACCACTAGCTATTTAAATGTGGGTACTTAAATTTTAACTCAAATTAATTAAAATTAAACATAGAGAAATTTAGTCCCTGATTCGCACTATTCACATCATGGGCTCAGTGGCCACACTGGACTAGTGGCTGCCATATTGGGCAACATTCGCATCTTCCAAGAAAGTTCTGGATAGCACTGTGCCTGCCTACGTAATCCTTAGGTGGTCGTTGACCCCGAATGATATTAAAATACACTGCCCTCTTTTCTTGCCTTACTTAGAAGTTTCAGAGAATTTCTCTGATAGTTTTAATAGAATACAGATAGTTTTATAGGATATTTAACAGAATTTGAAACTATGTAAAAGTAAAACTAGGTAGCATATGCCTGTTGCCTAAATAGACTTTACATGTAACATAATTAGGCAAAAAAGGGGTGTTTACATGAGTGAAATAAATGATGCATGATATATGTTGGTAGTAATATAAAAAATTATTTTGGAGCAATGCGCACTTTTTAAAGATCTACGATTACATCAAACCATTATGTGTATATATGTGTGTGTGTGTGTATATATATATATACAAAATCATGTATAATTTTATTTTTCTGTGCTCAATTATGATAAAATGAAATCACACATATTGCCATTAAAAAGTAGCTAAGTAGAAGCTAGATTTTATTATAATACTCAATAGTGCAGTAAGGAAATACTACGTAATCATATAGGATGCTATTTAAAAATCCCATAAGTTAATTTTATAATAGAGAACTCCTTCACCTTGGCTTTCTCATTAACAAAATTAAACTGTATTACCCTGAATTTCATTATTGTTTGTAAATTTTAGCACTTATTAAACAAATAACTATTAGGAGCCTATTGTACACACACACAAGAGAGAACAGCATCTATCTGATGTAGATTTTGAGAGTCAACAGAGAGTGGGGTTCTTGGGTTCACTCTGGGAAAGGTCTCACCAGAGCTCCCCTTTTAGCAGCACGTGGTGAGTTTCTCCAAGGCACAGAGTCTGCAGATATATTTGGAGAACAAGTTTATTGAAGTAGGAGATAGAAAAGCAGAGAGAATTCTCACAGGCACGAGAGGACAGGAAGAGCTGCCTTGAAAGGGACAGGTTTGCTAAGAGAGGCCTACATGGTTGCAGGTGGGCAGCCCTGAGGAGAGCTGCTGCTCTTGAGGGACAGAGAGTTGGAAAGAGGCACATGCATAGGCACAGGTGGGCAGACAGGAGTGAGGCTGCTGCCTCTGCTGCTGCCCCAAGCCAGTGCAGGGATCCTACTTATATAGTTTTCTCTTAGGGAGGGGCTCACACCCTCCAGGAGTCGCTTATAGGATTAGAAAAGGGCCAGAGATTGTCTTGACACTCCTTACACACCCAATAGCCTCTTACACCTATTTGAGGTGATCATATTAATCCCTTCTACCCCCACCTCCTGTGTGGGTCTAATCTTGTGATCCTATCTCCTCCATCATATCCACAGGGCCGGTGCAGACTGGTAAGGAATGCAGAAAATAAGCAAATAACTAATTATAAATTTTGCTAAGGTTTATGAAGAAGTACATAGAAAGCATAAGGGACTATTTCCTAGGTTGTTGGGATAGGAGCTGGGTACATATTTGGAAAGATGCAAGAAAGAATGGCATCTCTAAGAAAGTGACATTTAAATTAGGATCTAGAAGATAAGTAGGTATTTTCTAGGTAAGGGAGGATTGTGGAGGGAACGGGTGGGAAATTTCAGAATGTAAACATGTTATTCTAAGGAAGAAGATAGCATAAGCTTTTGAGTTTTCAACTGGATGAAGTTTTAATACTTGAAAAACTTGTTTTTTAATGTTACTTCCTTTTTTCAAATGAAAGAAAAAGTAGATTGGTAGAGATTACATTTTTATATCATGTTGCAATCAAGGACTTACATATGTCAACAAAATTCTGGCACCATCCTCTCATTCAAAATGCCCCAAAAATGTTTCCCTCTGTGGAATAAAGCTGCCCATATTGTCACCTTGACCTTCCGCTAAGGTCTGAAATCAAAGAGGTCAACTTCTAAACATAATTTACTGATTCATTGTTTACTCTCTAGGGTGTCTCATGATAATCAAGTTTCCTTTTTGTAAATGAGTGTCAAACCTCATTTACATAAACAGGGTTTATTCCTGTTTGGCTTAGTACTGGTGTCTAAGTAATCAAAGAAAGAGTTATCTCTTTGCCTGAGAAAATAACAATCTTAATGCCCAAATGACTCAACCTTTTTATTTTCTTATTACAATTTTTCTTTTTATTTTTTTCATTTTTTTATTATTCATATTTTTTACATTATTGTGTATTCCTCATAGGTTATCCACCACCAATTCACCCATGAACCATCACCATAGTCCCTTGTGCTCTTTTCTACCCCTTTTTGAGCCCTTATCCTCCCCCTCCCTTCCTGGATGTCTCTTTCTTGTTTGGTTCGCCTATATTCCGGTTATAAGTAAAATCATTCCATATTTTTTTCTTTCTTTCTGGCTTATTTCGCTGAGTATGATCCCTTCTAGCTCCATCTATATTGCGAATTGGGTATGTTTATCTTTTTTGAATACTGGATAGTATTCCATTGTGTATATATACCACATCTTCTTGATCCAATCATCTATTTTTGGGCAACTGGGTTGTTTCCATATTTTAGCTATTATAAACAACGCTACAATAAACATACGGGTGCATGTCTCTTTTTGGATTAATGTTTTTGTATCCTTTGGGTAGATTCCCAGAAGTGATATTACTGGGTCAAATGGAGGCTCCATTTTTAACAATTTGAGGAACCTGCCATACCGCTTTCCACAGTGGTTGGACCAATTTGCATTCCCACCAGCAGGGTAGAAGAGTTCCTTTTTCTCCACATCCTCTCCAACATTTGTTGTTCCTTGTTTATTTTAATACGTGCCATTCTTGCTAGTGTAAGGTGGTATCTCATTGTGGTTTTTATTTGTATTTTCCTGATTATGAGGGATGTTGAACATTTTTTCATATGCCTATTGGCCATTTGCATTTCTTCTTTGGAGAAGTGTTAAGTTCTTCTGCCCATTATTTGACTGGATTTTTTGCTTTGTTTTTGTTGTGACTCAACCTTTATTTATAGTATCAATTACAGAACATCTGCATTTGGATATCTAAATGCCATTTTATTTGATTGCAGAATTTTAGATTCTAGCCTTATCTATAACCGTCTGTTGACATCCTCTCTCTCCCTTCCCACACCCCTCTCATGATGGCTTTATCCCACGAATAGACATTTATTAGTGTAATTTGATATCCTTTCTAGAATGTGAACATTTAAATCTCTGTATTCCAGTACTTAAATAATGCTCAACAAAGAAAGGTGTTCAAAAGATGTTTACTGGGAAACTAATCAAGTAAACGAATGATTCTTAATTTATGAATGTATCAAGAGAAAGAAACACACCTTAAAACACCTGGTCAAATCTTTTAAATAACATTTCCACTTTATGTGGAAATAACTTAATGTCTAAGTTATGTGATTAAGTGTTATTAATGAGGCAAGAAAATTTCAAAGATAAGGATATTAGTATCCATATTATGTCTAGCTTTTAGTGAGTGACTCCTCTGTACAAATCAGTTACTAAAAAAATTATTGGATTTGATTCTTGCCTTGTAGGGATTTGTGATAAAGTTGAGAAAAAAAGACTGTGTGTGAAAATGCCAAATAAGTACAATAAAAAATGAGAGATAGCAGAGTTTGGAGGATAAAACAGCAGTGGCATTCTAAAACCAGGTCCTGTTATAAATCACTGAAAGGGAAGAACTTCCATATAATTACAGACTGTGTTTATGGGCTTATAAATTTGTCCTCTGTGTGTATTTCTCAGTATTGTATAGATGACTGCCTGTAGTGCCATATATTTTCCACATTAGAACAACTAGAAAGAAAAAAATGAAATTAATATTTGTTGTTCATCTACCATATCCCCAACATTGTAAGCAGGATTTTACAGAATGTATTTCTACTTCAACTTCTTTTTTTAAAAGAATATAAAGACATTCGCAAGATTTGAAAAATTGTCTGTGTTTTGCTAACTGTGGGGCAGAACTTGATCTGGACAAGAACATTTTTTATATAACAAATTTGTTGTGGTTTCTTTGCATAAACTAAACTGCACCTGTTTTAAGGGTAAAACTCAAAGCATCTTGGAAAATGTATACTCCTGCATAACCATGGGAACAATCAAGAAAGAGAATGTTATCACCACCCCTAAAAGTTACTAACTACACCTTTGCAGAAACCCTAGTCTTAGGCAGTTTCTGATATGCTTCTTGTTGCTCTAAACTCATTTGCATTTATTGAGTTACATATAAAAGGAACACAATGCTTTCTGTGATTGGCTTCTTTCCCTCTGTGTAATGTTTTTGAGATTCCCCCATGTTAGTACATGTATCTGTAATTCAAGATTATACTCCACTTATGAATATACTATCAATGCAATTTGTTCATCCAGTCTCCTATTTTTTGGTGGATGTGCAGGGAGTGACTACATTTTGTGTAGTCACTTCCATTTTGTGACTACAGTGAATAACGTTTCTGTGAACCTTGATTTTTAAGTCTTTGTATAGAAACACATCTTTACTTCTTCTGTTGAATGCCTAGGAGTGAAATTGCTGAAGTATATACTAAATGTACATGTAGCTTTGTAAGACACTTCCAAATTACTTTCTAGTATTTTTGCTCTTTACCTTTCCCAGCTGAAATATAAGAGTTCTAATTTCTTCACATCCTCATCAGCACTTGATGTTATTAGTGTTTAGTCCTTCTAGAAAATATAGAGGGTATCTCACTGTGATTTCGATTTACATGTCTCTAATAGTCTAATGGTGCCTAGCATCTTTAAGGGGGTATATCAGGCATGGGTATATCTTCTTTTAAGAAGTATCTATTCAAGTCTTTTGTCCACTTTGGTAATGAGTTGGGTTTTTGTAAAGTTGTAAGAGTTCTGTTTATACTTTGGATACAATTCTTTTTTAAGGTATTTGTATTACAAATATGTATCCTCATTCTATGGTTTATCTTTTTGTTGTTGTTAGACTTTTTTTTTTTAAGAACAGATTTAGGTTCATAGCAAAATTGAGAGAAAGGTACAAGAAATTCCCATGTAGCCCCAGCCCCTACACATGTACAGCCTCCTCCGTTGTCAACATCTTCCATTAAAGTGTATACTTGCTACAACTGAGGAAACTACATTTATACGTCATAATCACTCCATGGTTTACCTTGATGTTTTACATTCAGGTATCCACCTTTTTGGTTTCCAGGATAATTTTACCTCCCTAAAAATCCTCTGTGTTCTACATATTCATCCCTTCCCTCTTAGCCTTCAGCTTATCACTGATCTTTTCACTGTCTTATAATTTTGCCTTTTCCAGAATGTCATTTAATTGGAACCTAACAGTCTGTAGACTTTCAGATTGACTTCTTCCACTTAGTCATGTGCTCTTAGAATTCTTCTGTGTGTTTTTATGGCTTGATGGTTCATTTCATTTTAGCATTAAATAATATTCCAATCTCTGAATGTAGCACTTCCCAAGTTTTTTTTATTATGCCATAAACGTACCCATGCATATTTGTGTGTGAATATTCAATTCATTTAAGTAAATACTAAGGCGTATGATAGCTGGATTGTTTGGTAAGAGCAGATTTAGTTTTGTTTGTTTTTCCATTTTCATGACTGTTTCTTTACTAAGAACAATAGGTTTTAATTTTGATATAGTTTCATTTGCTTTTTAAAAATCTTTTATGATTTTTGCATGGTGCGGTGAGAAGTTCACATGACAGGTATATTTATCCCACAACTAATATTATTAAATTTCTGTTACTTGACTGACTATACACAAGGCAGTAATATTGAGAATTTTCATATAGAAGTGATTTTTTTAAAGATTTATTTTATTATTTTTGCATACAAGCTAGGGTACAAGCCAGAGGAGTAGGGTGGCGAGAGGGTTCACCAGAGGCAGAGTGGGGAGCAAACAGGCAGATGGATGGAAATACACTGTTGAGGGGAGCAGCGGGCGAGGCAGGAGAAGGCTGCCGCGACGTGATTTTATCTGACACTTTTTATTAACTAGTTCCCTGGAGAATGAAATGATGCATAGACACTGTCTTCCTAACTCCTGGGATGTATAAATAGAAAGAGTTATAGAGACTGAGGATTAGGAAGGAATTGATAAGATATTCATTCTTTCTATCCATTGGGTAAACATTTTAGTAGTCAGGTCATTTTTCTAATGCACATTGTAGAACCTATTTTCATAAATAGGCAGCAATGTAGTGTAACTCATCTGGATATTTGAACAGGAGAGGGAATAAGGCATTTCTCTCCAATTTTTCATTTATAGGATGCCTGAGTTTCCACAGCTTAGCAGTAGAACATCTCCAGTCAATGTATCACTTACTTCCAACTAAAAGTATGCCTTGGAAACGGCCACAGATGCCCTATAGACAGAGTGAGAGCTTTCTAATCAGGCAGATCTAGGCACAAATCCTGGGCTAACAACTTGAGCATGTTGTTTGAATATCCTGAACCACAGCTTCCCCCATCTGTAAAACATAAAGATTATGACATACACACCAGAATACAGTAGTCCCTCACAAAATGGTAATAATTTTTATCATCAGTGATATAAGTGAAATGGAAAGAAATTTTATTTTTCTAAGTCAGAAGGAGAAAGACAAATACCAGATGATTTTATTCATATATGGCATATAAAGAAGCAAAACAAAGGAATAGACAAAATTAAACTAAAACAAACTCTAGAAATCTGACTGTAGAATTGAGGCTACTACATACAGGAGACTTTGCAAAGTCAAAGAGGGAGGGTGTCCAATGCCCTATAGCAGATGAATATTGTTGACTTAGGGATGGGTGCGGTGTACTAACATACATCTACATACATCTACAGGGTTGTGAACCTATACATCTTAACCTATACGTCTTAACCAAGATTACTTGATAAAAAATAATACCATTGAAAATTTTTTATTTTATTAATAGAAAAAAAAGACAACTGAGAAATTCAACAGGAAAAAAAAAAGATGACAAGATTAAAACTTGTTCTTTATTTTCCATAAATCCTATCTAGGTTTTCAGTCATGATAATAATCTAATTGTTTTTTAATTTCACAAGAAGCAAGTGGAAGCAATGGTCATTGAAAATGTCTTTGGCTTATAAAACTAAGAACAAAACTATATCACAATTTTTTTCACAGGTAAGAAAAATTAATCATTTTTAAGGAAACTATATCACCTTATTGGACCTTTTACATTTTTGAATAGGTAATGAATTTTCCTGGTTTGAAACTCAAAGCCATAAGACTACACCGAGAGTCAGCACCATGACTCATCTTGCCCCACACCTCTGCTCCCTTAGCTACTCAGTTTATTACTTATTCGTGGTTTCTCTATGCCAACACAGACAAATACGAATATATAATTTCCTTCCCTTTTTTTTTTACCCAAAAGTTACTGCTGTACATGTAGCTTTTTAAAAGCACGTCCATGGAAATCCTTATGAATTAGCATTGCCTTGCAGAGTGGGGTCAACTAAGCTTCTAGGTAGCATTGCAGGCTTATTGAATATGCTACTGAAGCTGACACCCTGAAAACCCTTTTGCTAAATAAAAAGTGCTTTGCCTTGGGCCTCTCTGGCGGGGCATCGGGTTAAGCGCAACGCTGAGGAGCTGTCAGCGGCTGCCACACGAGTTCAAGGCCCCACCAGGGAGATTCCCACATGGCGCAGCAGACCTCTCCAGTCTTGCCCGCTGCTCCCCTCAGCAGTGTTTTTCGGTCCATCTGCCTGTTCTGCTCCCCACTCTGTCTCTGGTGAACTTGCTCACCACCCCACACCTCTGGCCTACACCCCAGATTATATGCATAAATAAATAAATCTTTAAAATAAAAAAAAGTGGTGTACCTCTCAGCCTTGATGACTGGGTTTCCTCTTGCCTAGATGATGGCAATAGGGAAGAATCAAGGCCCCTGTAATTTTGGAAGACACAGTTAGAGTTTAATGAACTCACGACATTTTCCCTCTTGGCAAAATCAATCTGGAGGGGTTGATTCTAGCCTGAAGGCTTGTTTTACACAAAAGTATGTTTCAGCATAAAAGTTAATGCAGCTTTTCATTGAAGAGTGTTTTGAGTGTAAAGCAGAAAGGGAAAAAGGAATCTAATGCAATTTTATTTCCTATGAGGGCGGATGACTGGGAGGAAAGCCTTCTAAGGCATTGCTTGTAAAGGCGACTTAATTGTAACTCCAAGGAAGCTGTAGGCTTCTTGGAATGTTATCTCCCAAGAGCGTAAGTGAGTGGCCCTTCTCTGAGTCATAAGGGTGGGTGGAGCGCAGTGTCGAAGTCACTGTCATAAATGCTGGCGTTTCTGAATGCAATTTCATCTTTGTGCATTTATAAGCATCCTAGCTTGTTTTCAAAAACCTAAAAGTATAGGCATACAATCATCTGAATTTATAATAATGAAAAGCAGGAGGAAGTTAGCATCAGCTATAGAAATATTGTAAAGCATAAGGTCGCATAAATCACGCATAATTTATTTACTAAGGATTCGTTTGTTATTTCTGCAATAGATTTATTTTCATTTCTGTGTTTTGCTTCAGCTAATAAGCAAGTTTATTTGCATTTTCTGAGGACAGAGCAAGTAATTACAAAAACTAGTACCCTGGGGCCTCCGTGGTGGCGCAGCGGTTAAGCACTGCGCTGTGGAGCTGTTGGCAGCTGCAATGAGAGTTCGACACCCAGCCGGGGAGAATCCCACATGGCGCAGCAGACCTCTCCTGCCTTGCCCACTGTGCCCCTCAGCAGTGTATTTCTGATCTGCCTATTCTGCTCCCCACTCTGTCTCTGGTGAACCCTCTCACTGCCCCACGCCTCTGGCCTGTACCCCAGCTTGTATGTATAAATAAATAAATCTTTTAAAAAAACCCAAGAAACAAAAACAAGTACCCTGAAGACAGCTGAGTGGTAGGTGGAAGCCAGTCTGGCTTCCACACTTCTGTTTCTGGATTGTGAGAGAGAGAGCACAGCCAGTCACTGGAGACCAGTCACAAGGGGTGTCTGCCCACTTGACTATCAGAGCAGAAGCTCTGTTGTTTGATATTCTGGTTTCCTCCTAGACAGAGAGTGGTTATGTCCCAGGACATCTATGTTGTGATCTCGCATCTCAAGAGTGAGCCAGACAAACCTGTAAATCTTGCATCCACGTCAACTCATACTTGGGGGACAACTTTTTTTTTTAAGATTTATTTATTCATGCATACAAGCTGGGGTACAGGCCAGAGGTGTGGGACAGCGAAAGGGTTCACCAGAGACAGAGTGGGGAGCAGAACAGGCAGATGACCGAAATACACTGCTGAGGGGAGCAGTGGAAGAGGTAGGAGACGTCTGCCTGTGCCATGTGGGAATCTCCGTGGCTGGGGGTCGAATTTGCGTTGCTGGTTCCCGCAGCTCCACAGCGCAGCGCTTAAACTCTGCACCACCAGGGAAGCCCGGACAACCTTTTTTTAAAGATTTATTTATTTGTGCATACAAAGGCCGGGGGGCAGGCCATAGGTGTGGTATGGGGGTTGAGAGGATTCACCAGAGACAGGGTGGGGAGCAGAACAGTCAGATCGACTGAAATACACTGCTGAGGGGAGCAGCGGGTGAGGCAGAAGAGGTCTGCTGCGCCATGTGGGTCAGCTCCCTGGCCAGGGATCAAACTTGTGCTGCAGTGGCTGGCAGGCTTCATAGTGCTGAGACTTACCTCCTTGCACCCTGGGAGGCCCTTGGGGGACAACTTTTGACAGGATGATTCCGCTTTGTACAACTTCCAGAAGCCTGCAGCAGCTGGCTTGCACTTTGGGGCAGGATTCTAACTAATCCAGACAGAAGCAGAATAATTTTCCTTCCTTGTCCTATATAACATTTTCTTGAACTTGCCAAGATGTCAGACTTGTCTGTGCCAATATGCCACAGCTGGGCCTTAGTTCTGTACCAACATGTGGCATATCATTCTAGTATGCCATTTAACTTTTATATGGTATAGTTTTCAGCATATTATGTCCTTTTGACACAACTGATTTAAAGCTCTTTCACAGAAGTATTCTATTATTTATTCAGTACATATTTATCAAGTGCCTACTAAGGCACCAAGGGCTCTTTAAGGACTGGTGACTGAATCCCTGTTACCCGAGAACTCTGGATAATACACCCAAACTATCCATGTTTGAATCTATAACAAGTTAGATGCATCTATAATAATGTAGAAAGAATAATTAAAGAAGAACATAGGTGACCAAGTGGTTCTTATGTTGAGACCCAGGTTCACACAGAAAACAAAAGCAGGAAAGAGCACCAACGCTGAGGAAAAAGCAATTGGCAAACACCACCCCTCTCCCCCGGCCTTGATGGGAATATGACTGCCAGGTTCATGAAAGATCTAAGAGGCAAATATGGCAAGAAAAAAAAATGAAAGTGTGTGAATAATATGAGGTGAGACCAGATATGCCACAGAGAGCCAGAATGGGTAGAGTGAGTGACCTCGGGGAGCTGTGGGCTTGATGCCAGGTGATGCGGGAAGCTACTGGGGAGATGGGGCAAAGAAGAGACATAAGCTCCGAGGGTGGGGGAGGCCATAATGGTGAAGATAATAAAAGATAGTAATGGCAAGAG
Organism: Scalopus aquaticus; assembly: GCA_004024925.1. Taxonomy (NCBI): domain Eukaryota; kingdom Metazoa; phylum Chordata; class Mammalia; order Eulipotyphla; family Talpidae; genus Scalopus; species Scalopus aquaticus. Next base: position 102,552 of record PVIJ01005492.1, read on the forward strand.
GATTCATTCTGACATAATTGGTGGACAGTAAACATCTCTTGATGGAATTTGTGTCAGTGTGCTGAGCTTGTATGCTTAACTATTATACCACCTCACTTTAAAATAAAACAGTGAATGAGCATCAATTACATTGATAATGCTGGAATTGTGAGACCTAGATCATAAGTGACTTGTATCTCAGCACCGATGATGTAGAACTCTTAACTTGTTTGTCTGTTTGGTTGTTTAATGGGGGGATGTACAGATGTCCAAAAATAGATGATTGGATCAAGAAGATGTGGTACATATACACAGTGGAGTACTATTCAGCATTCAAAGAAGATAAACACATGCAATTTGCAGCAACATGGATGGAATTAGAGGGGATCATACTCAGTGAAATAAGCCAGAAAGAAAAAGAAAAATATCGAATGGTTTCACTTATAACAGGACTATAAGGAAACCAAATAGGAGAGAGACACTCAGCGGTGGGGGGGGG